>JALJCO010002837.1:0-71485 GCA_023101725.1 Atherinomorus stipes | reverse complement strand
CGGCTTATGATATTAAGGCTCGATATGACTGGTGGTAGACTGGATGTTTATTCAGCATTCGATCAGCATCACCCAGACGACTCAGCAGCCTGCCCACGTCACATCCTGATTAACCCCTCACATGCCTGACACCACATCTCCCTTTCTTTGAAAACAAAGAATAAACTGTTTTCATCTCTACTAGTCTTACAAGTTAACATTTTGTTGAAAAACATGCCCCTGCCTGGCCCTTTATCTTACTGAACATCAAATGGAAACATTCATACTGAAACAAAACTGTTGTAAACATTAACCTCCACTCTTAACAAGTTGTGGCCAGGGAGACTCGGTTAATAAACCGTTTGGAACTAACCATTTGTTTTCACAGTCATGTCACATTACATCTTTTCTTAGTTATGCTTTCACTTTGTTTTTTTTTAGTGATTCCAATCCTCAAGTTGAACAAAAACAGTCTCATTCTCAGTTCAGAGGTTGAGTCTGTCTGGTTTTCTAACTTCTCTTCCAGACCTGGTTCTGACAGTCTCTGTGTTACCTCCCTGGCTAGGTGGTGTCTCTGCTGTAGCTGGAGTATGTGAGTCTCCTCCCACAGGCTCATCAGCAACAACTTCCTCCATATTGGTTTGCAGTGGAACCAGGTGGCGTCTGTTTCTTCTCAGCATGCCCTGAGGTACTTGGATGAGATAGGAGCGTGGGGTGCTGTGTGTAGACATCACTGTGCCCTGGACCTTTGCATCAGTGATCCACACATCTTCTCCAGGAATGAGTGGCTCCAGGTCTCTCACTCTGTGTCTCTTGTCAAATCTTCTCGCATCGTTCCTCCTCTTCTCCCTTTCTCTGGCATCCAGTGCGTCAAAGTCAGGCAGAGCTGGATCCAATAGAGATGGAAGGGTAGGAACTGTAGTGCGAAGACGGCGCCCCATCAGTAGTTTGGCTGGACTGTAACCATTTGGTAGCGGGGTTGCCCTGTACGCCAGCAACGCACGATATGGATCAGACGACTTCTTCAGCAGTCTTTTTACTGTTTGCACAGCACGTTCAGCCTCCCCGTTGCTCTGAGGAAACCTGGGACTGCTGGTGATATGCTCGAAACCATAATCTGCTGCGAAGGTCTTGAAGTGACACCCTGAGAACTGCGGCCCATTGTCTGTCAGAAAGACTTGTGGGACGCCATGACGGGCAAAAATGGATTTCAGGTGCAGCACTACATCTGTGGACCTTGTGGGTGAGAGCTGAGCAATTTCTACAAAACGTGAGAAATAATCCACTACCAGTAGATACTCTTTTCCCTCTAATGTGAACAGGTCAGCTCCCAGTCGCTGCCAAGGCCTGTCTGGCATCTGAGTCGGCATAAGCGGTTCTTTCACATTAGTCCTCTCCCGGATGCAGGCTCTGCATTTTAGCACCATCTCATTCAGCTGGTTACTGAGCCCAGGCCACCATACTGCCTGTTTGGCCCTTTCCCTGCACTCCGTCACCCCCATGTGTCCTTCATGCAGTCTTTGTAACACGTCATTTCTCAAGGCTGATGGGATGACCAGCCTCGTGCCCCGCAGCAGCAGTCCATCGTGAACAGTTAGCGTTGCTTTCTCAGCCCAATAGTGTTTCAATGCCCCCTGCAGTCTGGTTTTATCTGGCCAGCCGTTTTCGCAGAAATCCATCAATGCAGAGCATGTGCTGTCTGCTTTCAGGTGCTCACGAAGGTTGCTCAGGTAATCTCCACTGACCGGTAGGTTGCTGATGACAGAGTCGACATAAATATTAGTGTCCTCAAGCAGATTTGCATCTGTGAGTGCTGGTTCAGCTTTCAGAGGGGCACGTGACAGTGTGTCTGCTGTCCACAGGTTTTTGCCTGGGACATGTGTGACTGTGTAGTTGTATCTCATGAGCCTCATTCTGAACCTTTGGATCCTAGGTGGAAGGTCATCCAGAGCTTTCCCCCCAGCAGACTCACCTAAGGCTTATGGTCGGTTTCAAGCTCAAATGATCTGCCAAGGACAAAGCAGCTGAACCTTTCACAGGCCCATGTCGCAGCCAGCGCCTCTTTCTCCACCTGTGCATATCGCTGTTCTGTTGGCGTCATCGACCTGGACGCATATGCCACAGGTGCCCATTCAGTATCATTCTTCTGCAGTAGGACTGCTCCCAGCCCATAAGAAGAAGCATCAGCGGAGATTTTCAGGTCACTGTTCGGGTTGTACAATGTGAGCACCGTTGTGGAAGACAGCTCTCCCTTGAGTTGACCAAAGGCTGCCTGTTGCTCTGGCCCCCAGTACCAGTGGGTTTTCTTGGACAACAGGTCCCGCAGCACTTTGTCTTTCTCTGCCAGATTAGGTATGAATCGCCCCAACTGGTTCACCATACCCAGAAAACTCCTTAATTCACTGACATTTTTGGTGCATCCATCTTCTGGACTGCGCTAGTCTTGTCTGGGTCTGGCTCCACTCCATCAGCGGATATCACATGGCCCAGAAATCTGACCGTGTGGCGTGAAAGCTCACATTTGTCCAAGTTCAGGGTGATGCCAGCCTTCTGCGCTTTCTCCAGCAGTGCATGCAGTCGCACATCATGCTCCTCTTGTGTCCTGCCCCAGACCAGAATGTCATCCATGTGACACAGCACCCCTGTCAGGCCACTTGTCACCTCAGTCACCATCATCTTTTGAAAATGCTCCGGCGCTGAAGCTATCCCAAAGGGCAAACGGTTGAAATAGTAGCGCCCAAAAGGCGTGATGAATGTGGTGTATTTGGCAGACTCCTCTGTTGATGGTACCTGCCAAAAGCCCATGTTGGCGTCTAGTTTGCTGAAGACCTTTGCACCAGCCAGCATGCCCAGTGTGTGTTCAACAGAGGGCAGGATATATTTTTCTCTGCACACCGCCTCATTCATTTTTGTGAAGTCCACACAAATGCGAACATCATTATTTTTCTTAGGGACGACCACCATCCCAGCACACCAATCGGTGGGCTCCTCGATTTTGGTGATAACCTTCATGTTTTCCATGCGGCATAGCTCCTCCTTTACTTTGTTCATAAGCGGCAGAGGGACCCTACGCGGTGCTTGCAAAGAAAGGGTACAGCATCTGGTTTCAGCTTTATGGAGTATGGCCTCTGCACAAGACCTAGGCCGCTACACAACCGTGGATACTGCTGCTTCACTGTCTCCACAGTGATGTTGTCAAGCCTGGACACAAGCTGAAGCTGCTTTATAGCTGGTAACCCGAGCAATGCACTGTGCAGATCTTCTACCACATAGACATCCTCTATGGCTGTCTTTTCCCCCTTGCGCAGTGTTTCTTTGGCTACACCCAGGACAGAGAGCACATTGCCACCTGGACCGAACAATGGGCGTCTTGGCTTTGCCAGGTGCTTAGTATTTTCTCCCCTGTTATTTCATAATACACTTTGGCTGGGAGGGCTGTGACATCTGCTCCTGTGTCAATTTTAAAACAGACCGTTTTTTTTTTACTTGAAGGTCCACTGCCCAAGGGTCTGTCCCAGCATGCACAGTTCCTAAGAAAAAGCTCTGTTCCTCTGCCACAACTGCATTCACAGACTTTGTACGGCTTCGGCATATTTTGGCATAATGTCCTTTTTTTCCACATGTGTGGACACACGACATCTTTTGCAGGGCATTCTGATTTAGCATGCAGAGGCATTTTACCACATCTTCTGCAAGCTAGTTGTCCACCAGGGGGCATTCGCGCGCTGGGTTTGAGCTTGCTTTGTGACTGGGACTGAGGTTTAGCGACAAATCTTGGCTTTTTGTAGTTCTTAGCATGAACAGCATCGATATTGGAGCACTTGGCATTTACACTTTCCCTCTTAAATCAGACTGCTGTCGTCTAACTTCTTCAGATTGCCTTGCTTTAGTAATGGCGGTCTCAAGAGTTAGTCTGTCGTCTAACTGAAGTTTTTCCGACAGTGTAGTGTTCTTCAAGCCAACCACCAACCTGTCACGAATCAGTTCATCACGTAGTTGACCGTAGTCACAGTGTTCTGCTAATCCATAGAGCGCTGTAATAAAAGAATCCACCGATTCTTCAGGCTGCTGCACACGCCGATTAAACCTTGCTCTTTCATAAATCACGTTCTTCTTGGCCACGAAAAAAGAATCGAAGCCAGCCTTTACAGACGCATACACTTTCCTTTCATCTGCCGTTAATGTTAGCCCTCGGAGGACATCTTCAGCCTCGTCGCCCATACAGTACACCAACGTGTTCACCTGGTTTTCATCCGATGTTGCATTCAGGTTGCTGGCGAGACGAAAGCGCTCAAAACGCCGGATCCATCGCTCCCATTCCTGCGGCTTAGTGAAGTCGAATGACTCTGGAGGCTGTATGGTGAACGTGGCGGTCGGTGTAACTTGGCCGCCGCCATCTCTCTCTCTTCCATACCCCCCACGCGGTGAAGTCTTTGTTTGTGGTTTTTTCTCTCCTTTCTGTCTACCAGTCGGCCACTTCTGACACCATGTCGGCTTATGATATTAAGGCTCGATATGACTGGTGGTAGACTGGATGTTTATTCAGCATTCGATCAGCATCACCCAGACGACTCAGCAGCCTGCCCACGTCACATCCTGATTAACCCCTCACATGCCTGACACCACACACACGGTCTGAAAACATTTCCTCCTATCTTCCTGCTGTGGGATGATTGGAAAATGAAAAAAACTCAAGATGGAAGACTTGCATGAAGTTAGGTACAAGTGGGAATTGAACCCACAACCACCTGTACAGGAGGCAAAAACCTTAACTGTTGAGCTATGGGTTCAAAAAGAGGTGAAAGCAGAAAAGGACTCCTTTTAAACAGGTTCCTTTCTCACTTCAGACAAGTCCCAGAAAACAACATGGTTTGGATGGTATTATTATGTATAAGTGCATATTATTTGGGCTTTTTACACCAATCTCAAGGACAAAAGGGCTCCATGTGCTCTAACAGTAACCACATGACAGCATGTGGACACATGTCATCTTCTAAAAAGAACAAATGTCATGAGGAAAAGACCATTTCACATGGATTGCTTGTTTGAGCTCCGTTGTTTGCACACTGAAATACTTCCAAATGAACAAATCTCATTAGTGATATTGTATTTACAACATAAAAACACAGCTAACGTTAACACACAGGCCTTGTTTTGGACAACAGACTAGAAAATATTTTTCACTCTTTTCTATTGAAAGTTCACTTCATTGAAACACCGCAAAACTCAAATCTTAACGAGTATATTTTTCTAATTTCTAATCAAAATATCTCATCACACTCCAAATAGGACAAAATCACCTAAAGACAAACATTTCAGTGAGATATAGGAACTTGTTTTTAGGAAATGTCTCTTAGTTCAAGAAATCTTCTCAAGAAAATACTGCTTGGTCTACTGACAGAATTTTTAAGCTTATTACAAGCAAAATAAGATCTTTTTTTTAAACTTATTTTAAGAGTGGCCAAGATTCTTACTTTGCTTGTAATAAGCAAATAAAATTGCCAAAAGTTCCTATATTTCACTGAAATATTTCTCTTTCAGTAACTTGATCTTACTTTGAATTTGATGAGATATTTTTAAGACAAGTAAGAACAATATACTTGGTAAAATTTGAGTTTTTGCAGTGAAAAACAAAGTTAACTGTGAAATATGCAAAAACAATAAAGGCTACATGTCTGTCCTCAGTACTAAATATGTGAACATGATACAACATGCTGGTTTTCCATCTATTTAGGACCTGTTCTTTTGATTAATCCTAATAAAAACAGTCAAATATTGAATTACTATGCAAATAATTCCTGAGAAAGTGGAGAAATCCTCCTGAATTCGACCTAGCTGTTAAGTCCTTGATAAAAGCTTGAAGAGAAATACCCACGCGTCCAATTGAGCTGCCGAGTTTCCTGAATGGAAGAAATAAAGATGCAATGTTAGAGGAGAAACAGACCTCCATAGCTGCTGTCCAGCCCAAAGGAACAGCTGTTGTAAGCAAGTTCCTGGAACATGGAACGCTTACTTTCAACTGCTGCTTAGTGACATCAATTCCATTTTCCCCATTTAAGGTAGGCCCCACCCACAAGCCTGCATTCCAAAAGGGGGTGGAGTTTGTGATGCATGTGATCTGAAATGGGTGGCGCATGCAGCCATAATAGGGGATTATCACGCTTACCGGAAGTTCCCGGATTTTGACACTTCCTCTTCCGGGCCATGTTAACGACAGCCGTTCCTGCTCTGTTATACTGTTTAAATCGGATAAACTACAAACATACTTAAGTTTTCATTCCAGACTGAAGTGATACTAAGGAAGAAGTGGATCAAAGCGATCGATTCGCCGCGGTGAAGGGCCGAACTTTATAATAAAACACACGTTTCTTTTGTCGCCGGTGGGGCACAACACCGGCACTTCACAGCATGCTAGCATTAGCCAGCTAGCGTTTACTGACGTGCTTAACATTGTGCGTCTTAAAACACACAAACATCTGAAAATCGGGTCTGTACCCCCCCATTTCCAGTGGAACAACTGGGGACTGCCAAGAAAGGAGACGCTTTCAGATGCTTGTGTGTTTTCAGCCGCACAAAGTTAGGCACGTCATGTAGCTGGCTAATGCTTACAGGCTAACACGACTGCGCAGACTGCCGGCCACAAACAAACGTGTGTCGTTTAATTATAAAGTTCGGTCCTTCACCGCGGCGAATCGGTCGTTTTGATCCACTTCTTCCTCAGCATCACTTCAGTCTGGAATGAAAACTTGGCATTGGCGTTTATCCGATTTACAAAGTTTAACAGAGTAGTAGCTGGCGGACTACTGTTAGCAGGTTAGCATTAGCCAGCTTGATGACGTGCCTAACTTTGTGCGGCTGAAAACACACAAGCATCTGAAAGCGTCTCCTTTCTTGGCAGTCCCCAGTTGTTCCACTGGAAACGGGGGGGGGGGGGGGGGGGGGGGGGGTACAGACCGGATTTTCAGATGTTTGTGTGTTTTAAGACGCACAAAGTTAAGCACGTCAGTAAACGCTAGCTGGCTAATGCTAGCATGCCGGTGTTGTGCCCCACCGGCTGCAAACAAACATGCTACGTTGTTTTATTATAAAGTTCGGCCCTTCACTCTGGAGAATCGCTTTGATCCACTTCTTCCTTAGCATCACTTCAGTCTGGAATCCGTGAAAATTTCAGTAGGGTTGGCGTTTATTCACGTTATCTACGAAGTAAAGCAGGGAAATTGAACTGGACCGGAAGTGGGCTGTCTGTTTCAAACCGGAAGTTCGGAACACGGAAGCGTGATAATCCCCTATAAATTCTTAGCTACGGAGCCCCATCATGCTAGTTTACTTCTTTTTTTGTTTGGTTTTAATATTTTCATTGAACAACAATTCAAAATCACTGTCATAATTTTCATAGAATTTCATTTATTATTTTTGTCAATTTTAAGTGTTGATCAACAAAATCTTTGCTTCAGAGCCCCATCATGCGTTCTTACTTGGTTTATTTTTTGTTTTTAATATTTCTGTTGAATCACAATTCAAAATCAGTGTCATGAATTTAATAGAATTTTAGTTTATTATTACTTCAGTCAATTTTTAATTATTTCACTGAGAGATGGTTTTCTGTCTTTAATGGGAGGGTATGAATAATTTTAAGGACAACTGTATATCTGCGACCCAGAAGCCATATACATGAAGTGTATGTATAGTTTTACGTTTCCTTTATTCAATCAAATTTCACTTTGGTAATATATTTACATTAAATAAAAAAAAGACATTTGGCTGAATGCAGCTTCTTAATGTTGGATTGAAAATTTTCATGTAATTAAACTACATAACGGCAACCTTTTGAATTAGATTATTTTTTGAGTGCAGCAAGCCACCATCCACTCAGATGTGTTCACTTTCCTGCTTAAAAATTTATTTATGAATAATAATAATAATTTATTTCTTTAATGACTTGTAATTTATCAAGCAATCATTTTCATATTAAATCTGGATTCAAATTAAAAACTCTTTATCCAGGTTGTTTTTATACATTATGTAGGCCAATAAATTTGTTACGCATATAAACATGAGAAAAGTTCTTTTGAAAAAATATATAAATGTTCTATTTCTTTCCCACGTGAAGTGGACGGAGCTTTGAGGAGGAACAAATTTCAACAGGGAACCATCCTCAACAGTGCACCTTATTTCCCAGCATAATACCCACTATCACAAGATTGTAGTGGTAAACCTTGACAGTTGAATCTTTGGTTCTCTCATGAGCGTTCACATCTGTGTCCAGGTCAGAGGTGTCGAAAGTTGTGCAGAAGTAGAAAGTAGAAACCCTGTCTGGCAGTTTTTCCAACCATCACTGAACCAGCTGGGTTTAATTAGCTCCTCTCCGAGGTAGACGAGCTCGTTCGTGAAAACAGCTGTTCTAAATGTACTGGCAGATCCAAAAACATGGCAGGATTTGTACTTGAAACTACTTTTACTTCTACTTTTGACAGCTCTGGTCCAGGTGCAGTGTGAGAGCTGGAGACATGGCAGCATCAGCATGGATCCAGAGGTGAGGAACTTTGACACCATGCTGCACACGGATATCTGTTCTCCAGTCACAGAGCAGCTCGCTCTGGAGCTCACGCGCAACCCACCCCAACCATGGAGTCTCTGCCTTTAACAGATACAAGAATTCAATCCAGTTAACAAAAACTTTGTCTTTAGGGATCAATTTAAGAACAGACGTAGCTGTAGAACACAAGAAGTCAATGGCAGGATTCAGGACCTATATACAATAACAGTCATCCCTTTAAAATTATTCACACCCTCCAATTAAAGATAGAAAAAGACAGCTGTCAGTGAAATAACATGAAACTGACAAAAAAATAATAAATGAAAATTCTATGAAAATGATGACAGTGATTTTGAATTGTAGATCAATGGAAAAATTAAAACCAAACAAAAAATAAGAAACAAGCATGATAGGGCTCAAAATCTAAAATTTTAATGAGCAACACTTTGATTCAATCACTCCAATCAGGTGTTTCTGTAACGTCCAATCAGACGTCTGCACCTGCTGACAGGTATGTTGGTCCATGTTCATGGGAAAGATGCTCTGATGAGTCTGGGACAGTTTTGTTTGTGTTTTTCTTATTATTATTTTAAACCACAATTCAAAAGCAAAATTTTATTTCACTAAATTATAATTTTGTAAGTTTTTATTTATTATTACTTTATTTCACTTACTATTGTGAATTTAGCCTTTTCTTTAATTGGAGGGCATGAATAATTTTGTATATAAATATATTTAGTAAATGACGTATATCTTCAGAGCGACAAGGGCTGTATGTTTAATCTTGGTCTCTACAGAGAGCTGAGACGACAGAACCAAGTTATGTGTTACGGTGTCAGAGTAAATTCACCTTAATCACAGTAGAAACAGAAAACCACATTACTGAAAACCAGAGGACAGCAGTCCGGTTCATCTGGGAAGGAGTACAGTAATGTCTGATGAGGAACTGTGTAGCAGTAGAGGGTAGAAAAGTGTTGGTATGCTCCACGTTAGGTTGGCGTTTCCAAATGTGTGCAACCACCTCCTGATCTGGACGTATTGTGTATCAGGAGCTTTCCTGAGGAAGAGGATAGCTACTTCACTTCTTACACAGAAGAGTTATTACAAACAACACATGACTCACCAACAAGTGAATCACCTCCACACAAAGGAATGGAGGAAAGATGGTGGAATCGGTGATGGAGGAATCAGTGATGGAGAAATCAGTGATGGAGAAATCGGTGATGGAGAAATCGGTGATGGAGGAATAGGTGATGGAGGAATCAGTGATGGAGAAATCGGTGATGGAGAAATCGGTGATGGAGGAATAGGTGATGGAGGAATCCGTGATGGAGGAATCAGTGATGGAGAAATCGGTGATGGAGAAATCCGTGATGGAGAAATCAGTGATGGAGAAATCAGTGATGGAGAAATCGGTGATGGAGAAATCGGTGATGGAGAAATCAGTGATGGAGAAATCAGTGATGGAGGAATAGGTGATGGAGGAATCAGTGATGGAGATATCGGTGATGGAGAAATCAGTGATGGAGAAATCAGTGATGGAGGAATAGGTGATGGAGGAATCCGTGATGGAGAAATCAGTGATGGAGGAATCCGTGATGGAGGAATCAGTGATGGAGAAATCGGTGATGGAGGAATCAGTGATGGAGAAATAGGTGATGGAGGAATCCGTGATGGAGAAATCGGTGATGGAGAAATCAGTGATGGAGGAATCAGTGATGGAGAAATCGGTGATGGAGGAATCAGTGATGGAGAAATAGGTGATGGAGGAATCAGTGATGGAGAAATAGGTGATGGAGAAATCAGTGATGGAGGAATCAGTGATGGAGGAATCGTTATATAGAAATCAGTGATGGAGGAATCGGTGATGGAGGAATCAGTGATGGAGAAATAGGTGATGGAGAAATCAGTGATGGAGGAATCAGTGATGGAGGAATCGTTATATAGAAATCAGTGATGGAGGGAATCGGTGATGGAGGAATACCCTGATATAGGGTGTTGATGTGATTAGACCACACCCCTTCTCATTACAGACATGCACATCACCCGATATGCTTAATTAGTAGTAGGCTTTGGGCTGATACAGCTTGAAGTAAGACAACATGCAGGATGTGGAAGAGGATGATGTGGTCAAAATACTCATTTGCCTAATAATTCTGCACTCCCTGTATTTTTAAGTCTCAATTCACATTGACTGACATGAGCCAAGGAGTAAATATTCCCGTGTAATGTCATAAGAGGGCGGTCTAGGCTCGTGACAACAATAATCTGCTCCAAGGGCAAAAATCCCAAAATAGCCTCATCTCAGTGAGAGGAGTTCATTTTGGACATCCGTCTGTTCTGCCTGTGCGGTGGAACAAATTCTCAAAAAAACATGTTCATCCTTATTAGTTATGATGTTTATGATCATTTACAGGAATTAACTTTGGAATTTTTGGCAGTGTCAAGATGAAAAAAAAATCTGAAAATCACCATTTCAAATAAATAAATACGACTTATAGTCCAGTGCGACTTATGTTTTGTTCTTGTTCATGATGCATTTTTTGACCGATGTGAAAATGTATGATTCTGTGATCTGATGTAATAAAAACACGACAGACTTGTTTTCTGGTGAATTACCTCCTAGTTGGAGTTCATTTAATTACTGTAAAAAAAGAGGAGACGTAACCTGAACAATCAAAGGTGAAACTGTATTATTTTCTAGCCCATATTGACTCTGCAGTGGTATTATCATGGAAACCTTCCGCTGTGATAACTGTAGTGAACATCTGAAAAATAGCAGCTCCCAGATAAACAAACCTTCAGCCTCAGCGGATGCAGGATGTGCTGACATCTTTCAGAAATAAACTTTTAAACTCATTTCAGGAGACGGAGCAGCAATATTATAATGAGTTTTCCTCATTCTGCAACGATATCAGCTCCATCTCGTAATATCTATACAAACCAAATAAACTGAGCTTGGAAGGGCTACTGCAAACATTTTAAAGCCAAACTGAGAAATGTTACACTTATTTTTATTATTAAAGTCATCATCTGCAAATGTTTACAGCTCTCAGGAACAAACTGCACATTTAGGGGGGGGTTTATCCCCCATCCGTCTCCCTTCACCACAGCTCAACAAAAGACGACGCGAGTCTGAATTATGGTTGAAGGAACAGCTGGTCGTCATTTACTCAGAAGAAAAATATAAATTAAAAAGGAAAAAAAGACAAACTGATTAATTGGCCTCCACACACTCCAGCTTCTGAGCAGCTTCACTCCGTCCTACATCTCCCACAATGCAATGCAGACCTCTCAAGCTAAACGCTGTTCAACAGAGAGAAGGTGGGGGTGATGCTGTCAGGGCAGTGATTGGCTCTAATCCAGGACTCTCCGCCTCCACCAGCCAACCCAGCGGAAGTTACTCCACCACAGTCTTCTGGGTCTCATACATCCTCCCGATGGAAACCTGCAAACACACAAACACACACGAAATCAAAACCACCGCACACACAAACACGTTTTAGACGCGTCAAATGTCTCGTCTTACAGGTAAAACTCTCCTCACAAAAACTTAAGGATATGTGGCTTTTTCTATGATGTCAGAATGAATCTAAAATCCACCACAACCTTTCCAGGTGAACTGAATTAAACTTTACAAAGCACATGAACATTGTTCAATGGTTAAATAATTATTCTGCTTCATTCTGTTCTCCAAAAACTAAAAGTTGCAAACTTTTTGTGAGTAGTGTATATATATAACACACAGTCATCCTCAAAATTATTCAAACCCTCCAATAAAAGAAAAGGCTAAATTCACAACAGTAATTCAAATAACAAGAAACTAAAGAAACTAATAAATAAAAATTTACAAAATTATAATTTAGTGAAATAAAATAGTGTTTTTGCATTGCGGTTGGAAATAATAATAATAAAAAACAAACAAAACTGTCTCAGACACATTAGAGCATCTTTCTCATGAACAACATACGTGTCAGCAGGTGCAGACGTCTGATTGGACGTTACAGAAACACCTGATTGCAGTGATTGTCTCAAAATTTGCTAAATGAAATTTTAGTTCCGGAGCCCCATCATGCTTGTTTACTTGTCTTATTTACTTATTTTAGATTTCTGTTCAAACACAATCAATTTTATGATTAATATCAATTTTCTATGTATTATAACTTTTTTCAATTTCATTTTATGAGACTAGCAGCTGATTTTTTTTCTTATCTAATGGAAGGGTAACGTATGAATAATTTTGAGGACGACTGTATAGTTTAAGAACAGTACTCTACTATTTTATTGCCGTGATGTTGAAAAAACAAGTTTTTCCAACCAACAATCAAACACGAGAACAGAAAAATCCAACAATTCAAGAGCCAGATGTGTTATAAATGTGGACAATGTTCACACACACTTACTCCTGCATCCTTCAATTTGCAATAATTTTCTTAAAGTCTTCTTTTTTCCTCATATTACGCCATAACTGCACTAAAATCGGCGTAGTTAATCCTGATCCTGAATATGAGCGTCATGCTGACGGAGGCGCTGCAGGAAAGTGGTGCTTTCAGTGTTTCATGTCCAGAGAGCCTCGTCACCGAGGATGTCACCACCGCTCAGCTCAACGCTCGTCAAACTGAACAGCCAATTATGGAGGAGTGTGGACAGCTGTGCTGAGAGCGTGCCAGAGTTCACCATTGATTTAGTCTTTTTCAGCACAGAAACACGACACACTGATCCGCTCAGACCCAACATGACCTGGATATGAACACGTGCACAGAAAACGTTCCCCAAGACGTGAGGTGTTGCAGCTGGAACTCTTTGGTTATTTAAAATTAGAACTAATGAGTTCTGTGTGTGGTTCTTGAGCCACAGTTAAATCATAGGGAAACTCTTCTTGAAGGACTTCACATCAATGACAGCTCACAGAGTGAAGACGTCCAGCGTTTGCATGGAAACATGGTACATGTGGAAAGCTGCAGTTACGTTTGGAGTTGGACCAGAAACGGTTTGTCGCTGATTTTATGATCAGGATTTAAAGGCTGCTGCTCGTATTTAAAGGTGCCATGACATCAAATTTCACTTTTCTGGGGTTTTGGGTGTATAATATGATCTGTTGTGCTCTGATGAGGCCATGTGAATGTCCAGAGTGAGAATCAAAGTTCCTGTTTATGGTCTGTCAGCTTTGTCTCTCTGCTCAGAAACAGTTGAATCAGACAGCAGCTTATCATTCTACGTAGTTCTATCATTCTACGTAATTTAATTGCTCCAATAAGAGCACACTATCAAGTAAACAGCCCCCCCCCCCCCCCCCCCCCCTCCTCTCTCTCTCTCTCTAACGGCCTATGCACCGTCCGCTCCCCCCTCCCCTCCCTGTCTGATTCAGCTTTGTGTAAGGAGCTAGTAGTAACTTCTGTGCAGTCAGGTCTGGATTTTCAAACAAATGGATTTAAAAGAAAACTTCTGCAGCAACACTGAGGGAGGGGGCCACAACCTTGTCATTACCTGTAAGTTTATTTATTTTCTAAATGCTGTCTTGTCTGATAAACGTAGCTCACTGTCTGGATTGTTGCTAGCAGTTAGCCTTTAGCAAACTCCGATCGCAGCTTGACCTAGATTCTCCAAATAAGGTCATAGCGAAATAAGGTGTAGCCAATCAAAATGAAGTCAACGTGGTCTCCGGGTAAAGCACCATATCATCACCGGACCCAACTGTATTACTGAGGAAGTGAGGTCTGGCGTTTCAAAACAATACTCCGCTGTAAAAAATGCCGTTTTTTTCTTTAGAGTATTTACATATAAAGTAATGCCAACAACATAAACTAGTTTTTAACTGCTATGTCATCACTCCTTTAAGACAGTAGTATTTAACAAGAGCCAGAGCCAACTCCCTGACCGGCACTGGGAGAAATACAGATGAGCTGTGAGGGTGTATCGCTCATATTTTCAAAAATACAACTATACTCTGCTCTGAGAGCAAAAACTCCTGAACTCAGACAGAGAGGTCATGTTGGACATCTGGCTGCCAGATATCAGATACTAGCAGGTATTAGATACTAGCATATATCAGATACTAGCAGGTATTAGATACTAGCAGGTATTAGATACTAGCATATATCAGATACTAGCAGGTATTAGATACTACCATATATCAGATACTAGCAGGTATTAGATACTACCATATATCAGATACTAGCAGGTATTAGATACTAGCATATATCAGATACTAGCAGGTATTAGATACTAGCATATATCAGATACTAGCAGGTATTAGATACTAGCAGGTATTAGATACTATCATATATCAGATACTAGCAGGTATTAGATACTAGCATATATCAGATACTAGCAGGTATTAGATACTATCATATATCAGATACTAGCAGGTATTAGATACTAGCATATATCAGATACTAGCAGGTATTAGATACTAGCATATATCAGATACTAGCAGGTATTAGATACTAGCATATATCAGATACTAGCAGGTATTAGATACTAGCATATATCAGATACTAGCAGGTATTAGATACTAGCATACATCAGATACTAGAAGGTATTAGATACTACCATATATCAGATACTAGCAGGTATTAGATACTACCATATATCAGATACTAGCAGGTATTAGATACTAGCAGGTATCAGATACTAGCAGGTATTAGATACTAGCAGGTATTAGATACTAGCATATATCAGATACTAGCAGGTATTAGATACTACCATATATCAGATACTAGCAGGTATTAGATACTACCATATATCAGATACTAGCAGGTATTAGATACTAGCATATATCAGATACTAGCAGGTATTAGATACTAGCATATATCAGATACTAGCAGGTATTAGATACTAGCATATATCAGATACTAGCATATATCAGATACTAGCAGGTATTAGATACTAGCATATATCAGATACTAGCAGGTATTAGATACTATCATATATCAGATACTAGCAGGTATTAGATACTAGCATATATCAGATACTAGCAGGTATTAGATACTATCATATATCAGATACTAGCAGGTATTATATACTAGCATATATCAGATACTAGCAGGTATTAGATACTAGCATATATCAGATACTAGCAGGTATTAGATACTAGCATATATCAGATACTAGCAGGTATTAGATACTAGCATATATCAGATACTAGAAGGTATTAGATACTACCATATATCAGATACTAGCAGGTATTAGATACTACCATATATCAGATACTAGCAGGTATTAGATACTAGCAGGTATCAGATACTAGCAGGTATTAGATACTACCATATATCAGATACTAGCAGATATTAGATACTACCATATATCAGATACTAGCAGGTATTAGATACTACCATATATCAGATACTAGCAGGTATTAGATACTACCATATATCAGATACTAGCAGGTATTAGATACTACTATATATCAGATACTAGCAGGTATTAGATACTAGCATATATCAGATACTAGCAGGTATTAGATACTAGCATATATCAGATACTAGCAGGTATTAGATACTAGCATATATCAGATACTAGCAGGTATTAGATACTAGCATATATCAGATACTAGCAGGTATTAGATACTACCATATATCAGATACTAGCAGGTATTAGATACTACCATATATCAGATACTAGCAGGTATTAGATACTACCATATATCAGATACTAGCAGACATATTATCAGCAGCTTCAAAGTAAGTCAGTCTGTAGCAGCAGCAGCTGCACTGTAGTCACATGACTCTGAAAGGAATGCTGGGAAATGAAGTTCTTCAAGGATAACAGGGACTTTTATACGTGCTGGACAGATGCTAACTGAACAAGATATCACAAAATTTCATTTTTCAAAATATCGGCCCAAAAAACGATACCGATATCTTCTGATATCACACTTCAATGCCAATATTGGTAGGCTGATGATATCGGTAGGCTGATAATATCAGACATCCCTATAAAAAAGTTTTTCAGATTTTTTTGAAAAAGTAATTTTGGTAATTTAGAAAACGTTTTGTTAATTCAAAATAAATAGCAAGATATGAATATAGCAGATGTCCTAACATCATGATTTCCCTCAATTAAACAATTTTCCCTTTATTTCAGTTATTAAAGAACAAGTTGCAGTCATGATGGGATTTAATTCTACAGCTGGTCTCCCAGATAAAATCACCAGTGCAATCATGTCCACGTCAGTCTGATCTCTAATCACAAAAATACCATTCCATAAATGTCCAAGCGACTCCGAGGCCGACCGACTGAATGCAGGGACGCAGCTACTCATTCATGGACATGCGCCTCCAACAAGCAGCTGAGACACAAGTTAGGAGTGTCGGTACTTTTCTGTAAATAATCAATAATCAGTGTTCAGCTTTTTCAGTCTGGCTTCAGATCCCAGCGTAGCACAGAATCAGCCTTACTGAGGGTTGTTAAAAGGAACGTGCGGACAGAGAGGTTCTAGATAAGAGAGGTTCTAGGATCAGAGAGGTTCTAGATCAGAGAGGTTCTAGGATCAGAGAGGATCTAGATCAGAGAGGTTCTAGGATCAGAGAGGTTCTAGGATCAGAGAGGTTCTAGATCAGAGAGGTTCTAGGATCAGAGAGGTTCTGGATCAGAGAGGTTCTAGGATCAGAGAGGTTCTAGATCAGAGAGGTTCTAGGATCAGAGAGGTTCTGGATCAGAGAGGTTCTAGGATCAGAGAGGTTCTAGATCAGAGAGGTTCTAGGATCAGAGAGGTTCTAGATCAGAGAGGTTCTAGGATCAGAGAGGTTCTAGGATCAGAGAGGTTCTGGATCAGAGAGGTTCTAGGTTCAGAGAGGTTCTAGATAGAGGATCTAGGATCAGAGAGGTTCTAGGATCAGAGAGGTTCTAGATCAGAGAGGTTCTAGATCAGAGAGGATCTAGGATCAGAGAGGTTCTAGGATCAGAGAGGTTCTAGATCAGAGAGGTTCTAGGATCAGAGAGGTTCTAGGATCAGAGAGGTTCTAGATCAGAGAGGTTCTAGGATCAGAGAGGATCTAGGATCAGAGAGGTTCTAGATCAGAGAGGTTCTAGGATCAGAGAGGTTCTAGGATCAGAGAGGATCTAGATCATAGAGGTTCTAGGATCAGAGAGAGGTTTTGGATCAGAGAGGTTCTAGATCATAGAGGTTCTAGGATCAGAGAGGATCTAGATCATAGAGGTTCTAGGATCAGAGAGGTTCTAGGATCAGAGAGGTTCTAGATCATAGAGGTTCTAGGATCAGAGAGGTTCTAGGATCAGAGAGGTTCTAGATCAGAGGTTCTAGATCAGAGAGGATCTAGGATCAGAGAGGTTCTAGATCAGAGATGTTCTAGATCAGAGAGGTTCTAGATCAGAGAGGATCTAGGATCAGAGAGGTTCTAGGATCAGAGAGGTTCTAGGATCAGAGAGGTTCTAGATCAGAGAGGTTCTAGATCAGAGAGGATCTAGGATCAGAGAGGTTCTAGGGATCAGAGAGGTTCTAGGGATCAGAGAGGTTCTAGGATCAGAGAGGTTCTAGGATCAGAGAGGTTCTAGGATCAGAGAGGATCTAGGATCAGAGAGGTTCTAGATCAGAGAGGTTCTAGGATCAGAGAGGTTCTAGATCAGAGGTTCTAGATCAGAGAGGTTCTAGGATCAGAGAGGTTCTAAATCAGAGAGGTTCTAGATCAGAGAGGTTCTAGGATCAGAGAGGTTCTAGATCAGAGAGGTTCTAGGATCAGTTCCTGTAACTCCCCGTCTGGAGTTTAGTTATCAGAACTACCTTCCCCATCAGTCTGCGTTCACACATGAGGAAGAACCTTGATAGGAACCATGTTTGACACAATCGCCTGTGACAGACAAATTTATGCCCCAGATCATCTGATACAAAACTGAGGTTTCTCATCTCTTTTGTTCAAAGAGTAGGAGCTAAAGAGGTTCTAGGAACTGAGGTCCGAGGTTCCTGGTTTCTATGTGTCTGAATGCACCAAAAAATGGCCTGGTTCCTGAAAAGGTTCTAGGAACTCCAGAAGGTTCCTACAGTCTGAAAGCACCTTATGATATTCTTCTGGCTACTGATGCAGGAGATAATGTAGTCCTTGTCCTCCTTGACTAAACGGCTGCGTTGACACAGCGGACCACGGGTTGCTGTTGTCACGGCTTCAGCATTTAGCCGGATCAGGGTACAGCACTAGACTGGTTCAGGTCTTATCTGATGGATAGAACCATGTGTAAGTATCGGTGGATTTCGGGCTGTTACAGTGCCAGTGCTCCACGGGGTTCCCCAGGGCTCATGTCTGGGGCGTCTCCTGTTTTCACTTTATTTGCCTCCACTAGAGTCCACTTTGAGAAAACATGGCATATCATTTCATCTGTATGCTGATGACTGTCAGATTTATCTCCCCTTAAAAAGAAAGGTGCATTTTCTCTTGCGCCTCGTGTGATGCCTCCATGACATCAGGGACTGGATGGCCCTGAGTTTCCTAAACATTAATGAACAAAAGACAGAGGCCTTAGTGTTTGGACCACATGGCTCTGGTGGCCCCTCCCCGATTGATCTGGCCCCCTTGTCTGCCTTTCTGAAACCAACTGTGAGTAACTTGGGTTTTAAATTGCCAATCCAGGTTTCAGTTAAAAAGAGACAGTCTACGTTTTTATCTAACATCAGATCATTAAAAAAAAAAAAAAAAAAAAAAAAAAAAATCTGGAATGCGCTGCTAGGTAGCTGCAATTTGTGAAAGCTCTCCCTTAACTTTTGTGTTTTTTTCTAATATAGTTGTCTTTTTTTATCGACATTATTCGTCAGATTAGGTTTTTCTTGGAGGATTTTTTATGCTGGTTTCAACGGTGTGCAATTCGGGAGATTTTTCCTCGTATATTGGCTTTTTTCACTGCTTGTTATGATGTGTATCCATAGCAACGGAAAAATTGTTTACCACCGTGATCAACTGTTAAAACTCTCCCAAATCAAGATTTTCAGCGAAATAACACGTCAAATCCCAGTGGAGTTAAGGAGAAAGACAAGAGGATGCAGGGCAGGGGTAAGGCAGAGAGAAAAACGGTGGAGATTTAAACCGTTTCTTCCAACTGTTGTGATGGGTAACGTGAGATCGCTAGCTAACAAGATGGACGAGCTCGAAGTGCTAACAAGGTCTCAGAAAGAGTACAGAGAATGCAGTATCATGTGTTTCACCGAGACTTGGCTGCATGAACACATCCCGGACTGTAATGCGTCTGTACACGGCTTCAAGACGGTCCGTGCAGACCGCAATAAACAGCTCAGCGGGAAGCGGAAGGGGAGGCGGAATTGCAGTGCTGGTCAGTCAGCGTTGGTGCCATCCAGGACACATCACTGTCAAGGAGAAGATCTGCACAAGAGACATTGAACTGTTAGCTGTGAGTTTCCGTCCATATTATTTACCCAGAGAGTTTGCCTGTGTTATTCTGGTAGCGGTTTATATAATACCAGGTACCGCACCAGAGACAGCCTGTGATGTCATCAGCTCCGTCGTGGCTAAACTACAAACACAGCATCCAAACTCATTCATAGCGATCTCTGGAGACTTCAACAACGTCTCCCTCTCTGCTACGTTGCCAACTTTCCAGCAGTTTGTCAGCTGCTCCACCAGAGAAAATAAGATGTTGGACTTATTTTATGCAAATACAAAGAATGCATACAGCTCCTCTGCCCTGCCTCCTCTAGGAAGATCTGATCATAATCTGGTTCTTCTCACCTCCACCTACAAGCCCATCGTTCAGCAGCAACCAGTCATTAGGAGGACAATTAAAACCTGGTCTACTGAGGCTGAAGATGCTCTGAGAGGGTGCTTTGAGGCCACAGACTGGAATGTCCTCTGTGAACCTCATGGAGATGACATCAACACCATGACTGAGTGTGTGACAGATTACATAAACTTCTGTGTGGACAGCATCGTTCCAACAAGAACAGTGAGGTGCTTCCCCAATAACAAACCCTGGATCACCAGTGACCTGAAAAAGCTGCTGAACATCAAAAAGAAAGCTTTCAGGGATGGAGACAGGGAGTTACTGAAGACCACACAAAAACAACTGAAAACACAGACTAAGAAGTGCAAGGAGGACTACAGGAAGAAGTTGGAGAGCCAGCTCCAGCAGAACAACGTGAGGGATGTATGGTCGGGAATGAAGAAAATCACTGGCTTCAAGCTAAAGGGGGACCAGACTGATGGAGGTCTAGACAGAGCTAACGAACTGAACATGTTCTTCAATAGGTTCAGTTCCCCCCTGCCGACAACCCAACATTCCACACACCCTCCATGAGCCCACAGCTTTCCTGTCCCACCTCCACTCTGTCACCCTGCACCTCAGTCATGGACCTGAACACAGCCTCATCTCCCTCCACATCAGGACATCCTGAGACCTCTTTTGCCTCCACCTCCAGCCTGACTGTCTCATGTGACCAGGTCAAGAAACAACTAGAAAAACTGAACCGGAACAAGGCTGCAGGTCCAGATGGTGTCAGTCCCAGAGTTCTCAAGACCTGCTCAGAACAACTATGTCCGGTTCTCCAGCACCTTTTTAACACCAGCCTGAGACAGAACAGAGTTCCTGTGCTGTGGAAAACATCCTGTCTTGTTCCAGTCCCTAAAAAACCACAACCAGCTGAACCAAATGACTACAGACCAGTTGCTTTGACATCTCACATCATGAAAGTCCTGGAGAGACTCTTACTGGCTCACCTCAACAAGCAAGTGAACACCTTTCAGGACCCATTACAGTTCGCATATCGTAATGGGCTTGGGGTTGAAGACGCCATCATCTTCTTGCTTCAGAGAGCCCACTCTCATCTGGACCAGTCAGGCAGCACTTTGAGGTCATGTTCTTTGATTTTTCAAGTGCATTTAATACTATTCAGCCTGCTTTGCTATGTGAGAAGCTCCATAACTTCCAGGTGGATCCCTCCACAACCACCTGGATTTACGACTACCTCACAAACAGACCACAGTTTGTGAGACTGAAAGGTTGTGTGTCTGAGATGGTGGTCAGCAGCACTGGAGCACCACAAGGGACTGTACTCTCACCATTCCTCTTTACACTGTACACCTCAGACTTCCAGTACAACTCTGAGTCCTGTCATCTGCAGAAATATTCTGATGACTCTGCTGTTGTGGGGTGTATTAGTGATGGACAAGAAGCCGAATACAGGGAACTTGTCAATCAGTTTGTGAAATGGTGCAGTAACAATCAGCTCATCTTAAATACCAGCAAGACTAAAGAGATGATTGTTGACTTCAGGAGGAGCAAGAATAAGCAGCATAGTCCTGTCTACATCCTGGAAGAGGAGGTGGAGGTGGTAGAGAACTACAAATACCTTGGAGTTCAGCTGGACAACAGACTTGATTGGAAATGCAACTGTGACTACATCTACAAGAAAGGTATGAGCAGACTCTTCTTCTTAAGGAAGCTAAAATCATTTAATGTCTGCAAAAAGATGTTGCATATCTTCTATAAGTCTGTGGTAGAAAGTGCAATTAGCTTTGCAGCCATCTGCTGGGGCAGCAGCATCAGAACCAGAGACTTGAAGAAACTAAACAAGCTGATCAAGAAAGCTGGTTCTGTGCTGGGGATAACTCTGGAGCCGCTGGAGCTGATCGTTCAAAAAAGAATGCTTCACAAGCTGATGAAAATAATGGAGGACACTTCCCATCCTCTCCACAACACGGTGAAGAATCAACAGAGTGTGTTCAGTGGGAGGCTGCGTCAAGTTCGCTGTAGGACGGAGAGATACAGGAATTCATTCCTGCCAGCAACCATCACCCTAAAGAACAAGACTAACTGACTTTTTGTTTATTTATAAAAAAAAAAAAAAAAAAAAAAAAAAGTGAGCTTTTACAATACTGAATTTCCCTTCGGGGATGAATAAAGTATTTTTCATTTCATTTCATTTCATTTCATTTCATTTCATTAATAACAGACTTGTTTAACA
Source organism: Atherinomorus stipes (assembly GCA_023101725.1). Classification (NCBI taxonomy): domain Eukaryota; kingdom Metazoa; phylum Chordata; class Actinopteri; order Atheriniformes; family Atherinidae; genus Atherinomorus; species Atherinomorus stipes. The sequence continues at coordinate 49,046 of JALJCO010002837.1, read as the reverse complement.
GTGATGTGACATTTAAAGAGCCACGTTTAATGATGCAGGTGAGTCCAGCTGTGGGGTTGCTGATGAAAGTTCAGTAACAGGAGTTATATGTATGGATGGAGACATCTGACAGTTATGTGGATGTGAACGGGAATGTTGATCATGTTGATCATGGTATGTGACGATAAGGACAAGAGGTTTTCCCTGGAGAGGATGTGTTCTGGCTGGACCATCGATCGGAAAAAGCTTTGCAGGAGTGGAGGGTGAGTTCATGGCGAGAAGATGAGAGCCTGCATGGTTCGGGAAAAGGCCGTCTGGTTGGAAGAGGTGTGGTCTAATATAAAAGGTGGTAAAGTTGCCGGTGTATGGGATGTTAATGGAATGACAATGTTTTAACCAGATGTGAAGTGCTCGTCATAAATGATCCAAACTCAGTCTCCACTGCATGCTGCGGGTTTCTTCCACATTTGTCAGCCTTCCTGCATGCATGAGTCTGTGGTGTGGCTGTACCCCTGCATGGCCAGCAGGGGGCACCATTATTTCACAGATAACTCTGCTACTATAAAACCATCAGCTCATCAATTATTCTGCCGTCAGACCATTCACCCTCTCTAACAGACATAAAACTCCTCTTTCACTTTCTTTTCTCACTCGGAGCCCCCCCTCCTCCTCCCTGTATGTGTGTAACGCTCTGATTGGCTGCTGCATGGCGTAGGGGGGAGGTGTAGGGGTGAGGTGAGGCGGGTGTTTCCCTACACCAATCAGCAGCGAGGAGGTTTGGCTCTCATGTAAATTGTTGCGGCTGTGGCTCCTAACAAAGGGATGGCCTCACTCCGCCTCATCATGTGCGCTCTGCTTCCCCTCCATCCTTCCCTCCATCCTTCCCTCCATCCTTCCCTCCATCTCTCCCTCCATCTCTCTCAGTTTGCCATACATCTCATCAGATTTGCTCCTCTCTCCGTCTTGCATCTCTGCATTGGTCCGTCTCCTTTCTGAGCTGCTGTCAGTTTTACCCTCATGAATAATAAAACGGAGTTGGGGAACATGCACCATTAAAACCAGCAGAATTACACTGGGATGATTTAACCAGAGCGTGAGACCAAATAACCCAGTCAGGACTGAAACAGCAGGATATTAATGTGGCTGCGACTCGTGTTTTAAACAGTTTCACAGGTTTTGATTTAATTTAAAGCTGTTTGTCCTCCTATTTAAATGTAGTCTCTGTGAAGATGCAGAGAAAAACTGGTTGATAATAAACTCACTGGTAACATTTCTAAAAGATGATTTCGGACAACATAACTGCTTTGTTGGCGTTCTTGCCGTCTGTCCGTATCTCAGGTGGTGCTTTCACACGGGCAGAAATCTGTTTTAGTTTCTCGTCTAAGTTTGAACCGGCTGACACATTCAGACCAAAAACAAAATGCTTCAGAACCTGAAACGTTGGTTCTCAGCTAGAACCAAAATATAGTTGTTCTTCATCATTAGAGGCCAAAGGCCGGATTCACCGGGACACCAGACCAGTCGTGGCTCTCAATGTTCACACAAGTCCTGACTTGCAGATACACTTGCAGTCACCACCAGCAAACAGGTCGGAGCCTCCTACTAGATAATCACTGCAACAACTGGTGCAACGAGTTGCTTCTCATGTCCTAAACATGCATGTGGAAAGACACATCCGTGGTGGTGGACAAGATGTTAGTCTGTTTGAGAGGGGTCAGATCCAGGTTCAGGTCCAGGTCCAGGTCCAGGGTCAGATCATTGGCAGCATCAAGCAGAGAAAACATCTAAGGAGATGCAGAAACTACTAGAACTGGTTCAGAACTGTCCGACGCATTATTAAACACTGGAAGGATGGTGGCGACCATCGTCTTCCAGGAAGAAATGTGGTGGAAAAACATCCCGAATGATCGTGATTACTGATTCAAAGGAAAACTTACTTTTTTCCAACCTGGACCTTATTTCTAGGAGTTTATATGTGCATTTACTCACCGGTAACATTTCTGCATCACTTTGAGTCTTTCAGACAATACTACGTTGAGTCGCCCATCGGTGTACATCCAGTATGATGGCAGAGACGGCAGCCTCCATAGCTCCTTTCAGACTTGCACTGGAAAGCGGTAACATCACGGACTCTGTCCTTTATAACGCTGCATTCAGACATGCGTACCGCTCTTTTACCTCGGAGATGTAGCGCACATGTACTGGCTGGTCTACATGTCACAAGAGCGGAAATGTTGCGGCACGTCGCTTTGGCTGAACGCAGAAGAAAATGTTCCAGACAGAGATGAAGGGAGCTGTGCTGACTTTTCCACATTTCCTCATATCTGAAAGCGCGAATCTGTTTAAGAGCGGCTGAACTTCACCACTCATGTTCCGCAATGCAAATCTGAAAGTGGCTAATAAGACATTATCTGCAGTAAAACTCAACTTTCACCAATACTTTAAGTAAAATGAACAAACACACAAGTACTATTGTCCCGTGAGTCCAGATTTATCTTTCCGTAAGTTATCAGGGTTCTACACACTTTTCGGGGCCGCGCATTCATGATGCGCGCTTCCTTAGTACAGCTGAGACGATCAGCTGCTACCCAGACAACTACAGAAACACAATTAGAGAAACTCTGAACTCACAGGACAATAGTACTCATTCACTCGCTCTACTTAAAGCAGTGATTCTTAACCATGGGTCCGTGGCCCAAGTTTGGGTCTCGAGCCCCACCTACGTTGTAAAGAAGAATTAAAACTAAATAATGAAGACAAAAATGGTCCCAAAATGACCCTGAAGAGGCAAAAATCCACTCCAATTTATTAAATACGGATTCGTGAGTGAAGATAAAGCAGAACTGAGAAGTCTGGATGGAGCACCAGCTAATGCTAACGCTAATGCTAATGGAAGCCCTGAAGCATCTGCAGTTTCATCTAGAAACAAACATCTAACACTTGTTGGAAAGAAAGAATTTTTAAGAAAAAAAGAGAGAAAATCAGCTGTTGATGCAGAAAATGTCTGTTATGTTTGGAAGTTCTTTAAAAAATACTAAGAAAAGTTTAAATAAATAAATTGTTGAATGAAATTTTGTGCTTTAATGGCCTGTCTAAAATAAAATCCAGGTTTTTACAGATTATTTAAATTGAGCCTTTTTATTTTCAATGTGATCTATTACTGCAGCATTTTATCTCTTTTTAAATCAGTTCCCATCAGTTTCTTCTGTTGTTCCTCTTTTTGTAGTAAAATGTTGTAGATTTTGTGTTTATAGCCTAATTCTGATTTGTTCTTGTCGGAGTCTGATTTTATTCCATGAATTATACGTGTGATATAAATGTGTTTGTGACCATCTCAGAATATATTTTATATGATGTTATTCATGTTTATCAGCCACATTTTACAGGTTCAGTCTGTTAAAGGCAGCTGGATTTGCTTTAGTTATTAAATAAATAAACCTAAAATGATCATTACACTGATACAGAGTTAAATATGAACCTGGACCTGTTTGTACTGAAACTTGGACCCATCATGGAAACGGTTGAGAACTCCTGACTTAAAGCATTGATGAAATGAAGGAGCTTTGCTGCAGATGATGCCTTCTACAGTAGCTCCCATTATACTGGATGCACGCTGAAGGGCGAATCAATGTAGTATCTTCCAAAGGCGTCAAAGTGATGCAGAAATGTTACTGGTGAGTTAATGCACATATAAACTCCTAGAAATAAGGTCCAGGTTGAAAAAAAAAGAAAGTTCTCTTTTAAACGTCTGGTGAGATCAAATGGAAGAAAAAACAACAGTAGAACTCAGGACTATGTTTAATAGTGAAAGTAAGATTTTTTTTCCACATGAAGGGACTGAACAGCTGTGTAGCCGTGAGAAAACCAATAATCAGTGAGGATAACTGGGAAAAAAAGGCTTCAGGTTGCTAGGGAGCCTAAAGATCGGACTCTGGAGCAATGGAAGAAGGTCATGTGGTAAAGTTTATTTTGGGTTGTTTTTTGTATAAATAAGTATATGTATTTTATTCTTTACATATAGAGAAATTGCAGAACAGCTGGATCCATAGTTTATTTTGGAGACATGTATGTTTTCTATGCATTATTTTATGTTTGAAGTATATTTATTTCATTCATTTAATGTTTCATACATTGCAAAACAGCCCCTTTTAGAGGATGCTAAAAGAATGCATTGTGACTAGAAAATAATTGTTTAAAGACTCATGATTTCAATAGTGACCACAATAATCAGGACACAGAGTCCCTTTAAGCCTCATTGTTCCCCTATTGTGTACATAAATTGGTCCACTTGTGCCACCCCACCATGGTTTTTCTATATCTTAACTTTGCCTTGACATGCTGGTAGATTCACTTCAGGTTTACTAAAGATCCGACTGAGAGGATGACTTCAGAAACAAATCAGAGGATATTGATTTGAAGCTTAAATCTAATCTAATAAGATAGAAGGATGCCGTAATGTATGCAGCAGCACTTAGTGTCAAATCCTTGTGAGACTTCTCTCCTATTTAAAGAAAATCTGAGTACTGAGTGTTTTAATGGAAAGCTAAACTTAGCCTCCTTCATATCTCATCAGATCCATCTGCTCATCATCACACAGAACAAATAAGAGCAGCGTGGAAAGCACACACACACTCCTCTCACGGCTGAGTCGTGACTGACTGACCTTCAGTCTGACTCCCACCAGGCAGGAGGTGGAAGATTAACATCACACTGCAGCACTCAGTCCAACTCATGAGACACGCCGAGGATGAGGAGCGGCACGTAACAGCTGCTTCTGCAGTCTCCACGTGTTCTCTGAAACCAGCCTTCCACGGATCTGCGTCGGGTCAGAGAATGACCAAAGCCGTGTTGCTGCAGCTTCACTGGGGGGCAAAACCCACTGTAACCAGCTCCCACTGGTTAGATATCAGCGCTTTTACGTTGAAACTGCAATTTAAATGTTCCAACTCACAAATCACAAAGTTGTGTTGCAGCTTTCCAACCCGAGCATCCACAGAACCCCCCCCCCCCTTCAGACGTAGCTCCTGTGTTCCCTCCTTAAACGTGACAGCTACCATCAGCTGTGAAATCACGTTTTCAGACCTCATCAATGACTGAGGCGTCGATCAGAAGAGAAGACGCAAAAGTGGCGTCTCGTCTTCATCTTTTTATCCGCGTTTACACGAGTGTCGTCATGGAGATATCTGCGTGCATACGAGGACGCGAGAGCGTGTGGAACTGGACTGGATCTGCACGCCAGGCCGTTAGATGGTGCTGTGATAGAACTGCACCATGTCCTCGCTAGAGATGCACCGATCGATCGGCAACCGATCGCACTCCGCTGATACTGCCCCTATCGGTTTTGATCGGAGTTCTCAAAATAGATCAAAGCAAGCCGATCCGATGGTGTTTACAGGAACTACAGCGTTTCAGCGTTCGACGCGCAGCAGGCGCGGGACATACAGGAGACTCCGGTGAGTCTCTTCACTCCACGGAGACGGTGGAGGACAAACTATGATCTGCGTCCAGTCCCGGTTTCCAACCGGTGGGTTGATGATCTGCTGTCCCGACGGGATTTAAAGGGACCAGAGGCAGGAATTTAAAAACAAACAAACATGCACGTCCGTGTTTTTAACACAAATGGGTGATGAAGCGCTAAATAGCAAAAATAACGTTTCCACCACGTTTCTCTCCGTTGCCTTAAACAGGCTGTGTGCTGCATAAAGCTGCAATTCGGTGTCTGAATTTCCCGCGCTGCCCTGCAGACGTGACGCCATTGACGCTACATCTGCAGTTCTGATCCAGGAAGAAGACGGTTGCGGTAAATTCAAACACTGTAAGTGATAGTTATGGATTATTCTGCCGTCAGCAAACGATCCAGATCAACTGAAAGACACTAAAAAGTGTAACGACGAAGAAAAAGCGTATAAACAACATTATAGCTTCAGTTTGTGCTCCGTGACGGCTTGGTGGGGGCTGCAGGTACCTGAAGCACCAGTTGCTGCAGTCGCGAGTTTCGTTTCTTAATCTCGTCTTAAATCCCTTTAATGGGCTGATAATGACGACCCGATGCAGGACTGCAGGTTGTTAAACTGGGCCGGTCAGAGGAAAGCTGCGCCATCGTCGGCGTGCAGCTCCTGGACTAAACGGGGAAACTCACCAAACATCTCTGAACAAACTGATGAATCCTCACACGGCGCAGAAACGCTCGACAACGTCGTCGTCTGGCCTCGTGGAGCAAATGAAGCCGAGCAGCTGCTCAGTTTCATCCGCGATTATACAGAGAGACAGACGAGGAAGCAACCGGGTTCATACACCCCCACACTCAGGCGCTGCTGATGCACGACGTGCAAGGCTCTGCCATTCATGCTGCTTAATCACATGTAAGCTCATCAATAAAATCATCATTTTATCATGTTAATTTGGTTACAGCATGTTTATGCTGCACTTAGGTTTTTTTTTTTTTTTCTTACAGAAAAGCTGCAGCATCAGCTCCAAGTTTATGTCCAGATAATGTTGCAGTTGCACATAAGTCGCTGTTCTTATTCTCATTTAACATATTTTACTTAATTTTTCCACTAAAAGCTTGTAGGTAAACTCTAAACAGTGTCTGAGAAAAAGCCTCTACAGAGTGAAATGTTTATTATAGTGCACGTGTTGTGTGTACTGTACATCATCTATTTTTTATTTTAAGATTTAATTCCTTTTTCCACAGGAAAAAAACGAGTTTATAGTTGACAACTTGTACCAACTCTAAGAGAGTGAAATGCTTACTGCTGTCTGTGTTGCTGTGCTGCACATGTTGTGTGTTGTTCACATAATTATTGCCACAAGAAAGCTGAAGTTAGTCAGCTACACTTCCTCTATGTAAACTGAGTCCAAGTCGTCTCCAAGAGTGAAATATTGCAGATTGCCTGCAATAAAACAGGTCAATTCATGATAATTTTCCATCTCCTAATTGTTATACTTAATAACATAATGTCATGTTATGTACATGAGACAACAATATTGGAGAATTTATGGATTTGGTGCTGTGATCGGTGATCGGTGATATCGGGATCGGCAGAATCCTGATTGGTGCATCAATAGTCCTCGCGCATGCGTAAAATCTACCTTAGATCCACTGGTTTACGTGAGGTTTGTCCTATTTCAGGGTCTGCACCAAAGAGGAAGCCGCCGCGTTCAGCACGTACTTCGCTGATAATACAAGTGTAGAAGAAGAAATTAGCTGTTTATATTGTGCTCAGAGCGACAGAGCTGCAGACAAACAAGAGGGGTTGGATATTGATTCAAAAGAAAGAAAGAATGAACGAACTTGTCTGCTGCGGCTTCCGTAGTGTCGTTAACTCTCATGAACGCACATCGGGGAAATATGATGTAGTCCTGTTTAGTCTATAAAAATCTACTAAATGATGGTTTCCAGTAAATTCTGGACGCTACCCACTCAGGACACTTGGATCACATTGGACGAGCAGTATGGAGGAATACTGACAAGTTTTTGTGGACTTTTATGGACCTTTTTGGTTCAATCGCCGGTGAACTCCATTATTTGAAAGTTGGTGGATAATGTAACCCCCCCCCCCGGATCTCCGGCTGCATTTGAGATATTAAAAAAGTGCTCCGGAGTCTTGCTCAGCATGAGGATGAGGAGAAGATGAAGGACCATCATTCTGAGGGTGTACTATTAATTTAACCTTGGCTTTCCAACGTGCACTACCTAAAGCTCTTTTCACCGCAGAATACTTCCTTTTCTTCGCTGCATCCGCTATTTTTAATCAAGAATTTGTGTGAATCTGGTGTCTACTCCATCGACGAGTTCATCCCCACAGAGGCCACGCCCCTAGGTCCGTCATTGGCTGGAGACAAATTAAAGCAATAAGCCCCGAGAAGCCGTGGGTTTCGCGTCGTGCCCCGCCGTTGTAAAACCGCTGTAACCCACGGATTCAAGGGGCTTATTGCTTTTATAAAACGGCTACCTCACATATTGCCTATAAAATAAATAAAAATAAATACACACATACAAAATAAACAATTTATGGGTAATAATGAAATAATGAAATAGAGAACTATTTGTTCTCCCAACACATAAGATTGAGTGGACAGTATGGTTGCTAAGCAACTCAGCTTGTTCACAAGTAGGAGGGTCTCGTAAAACAAATATTTCCTACGACTTGGCCCATCATTAACACGTAAACGCAGATTTTATTTCTTTGTATTTTTTTTTATCTACTTATTTATTTACTTTTTTTGGCATTAAGAAAAGTTCATTTCCAAAACTTCGACCAAAGTGAAGATTTAGTTTACCTCGTTTATGCAACTGCGTGTGGACATTAATAACCAGGGTTTTAAGGTTTGAAACATCACTGCCCACGACAAAAAAAAAAAAAAAAAAAAGCTCTGATCACAGTTGCTACCTGTGTTTACTCTGGATCGCTTTCCAGGCGAACAAGCTGTGAACTGGGTCAGCGGAGTTTTCACTTGTTTAAAACGGCGATCAGACAGATGATCCGCACAGATCCGATGGCCTACTCAGTCCATTTTTATTTTATTTTATTTTATTAACTTTGCTCCCAAAGATCCATGCTTTATTTGTTTTGTTAAACCCTCTTTCCGCCTGCAAACGCTTTCCCCTCCATTTGAGCAGCAAACTCCTCCTACCCGCCAATCATCACTTCTTTTTCCCCCCGTTTCCATTTATCCATCCATATTAATATTTCTCCATACAGCTGATAAGTATTAAAATGTGGATATAAAGCAGCACTTCTCCGGGCCATCGCCTGGCTGACGACGGTAAAGGAGCGAACCATCAGAAACAGCTAAACTCTGTGAATGTGCTTAACGCACTTCTGCAGTTCAGTATGAGGATTTTTATTCCAAAAACAAGGTGGATGCGATTTTTTTTTCTTTTTAAAATTTTCTTAGTTGGAGGAGGGAAGACGCCGTTTTACAAAATCCGGCTACACATTGACCATTCGCTCTCATCAGTTCAGGCTGTCTGGCCTCGTTAATGTTGTTACTTCCATTAATAGTGGTGTAAAAATAATGTTTGGAGAAACGGTGGTGTGCGTTTGGCGGCAGCTGTTTTTGTGCAGATGTGACGCCTGCTTTGCAAATGAGGCAACATGTCCGCGGTGAAATCTGCGCTGTCATCTTCCACCCCTCATCCAGGTTCAGGACACCCAAAATATCAAAATTCACCACAAAGTCTACAAAAGTCTTAAAACAAATATAATCCAACGAATCGGTTGAACTCAGAGCAGTTGGTTGCTAAGCAACGCAACATCTGTTTATGCTGGCGCAGGGATATTTTGTGCTGCGGTCTGCCGGATCTACGTGTAGGTTACAGTCTGTTTTACCACAGGCTTGGAACGCAGCTCAGCCAATCACATTTAAGAATGAGAAACACCCGTTTTATAAACACAAATCTCCACCCAGAAACGTCCCGAGCACACCAAAATAGAGGGAAAAAACAAAATACAGTCAGGGGAGTTGCAAACAAACTCACCACACAAGAGTAGAGGCCCACCGGTGCGGAATAAACCGGATGTCGCTCACACATACTAGCGTTTATTTTCAGGGGGAAAACTCCGGACTCTACCTTTAAGGAAAGCAAAAAGTACAAACTGCAGACGACTTAAAACAAATTTAGCTTTTAATCAAACGAAGCTGGTACAGCAGTATTAAAGTTCAGAGTTCTCACTTCACTCACACGGTTTTGTCCATTCAGAGACACCGTAGTAAAAATGGTGGAACAAATATGGCAGCCTCCATGTATGTGGACCCCAGCAAGTAGATAGAAATGACTCATTCTCAGAAAATAAACGCATAACAGCTGTTCTAGTGTAGCGATCAACATCAATAGAAACACAGTTTTTAATTATATATAACATGTTTCTGCCTCTGACCTTTGATTTTGTTACACACTGCACCTTTAAATCGTTATAATCTGTGTGTCTTTTCACTCTTCTAGCACACAGAGTATACTGTTTGGTCTTTTCTTACCAAAATAAATGGGATGTTACACCTTGCAGTTGTCTTAAGCGGTGGGTGGAAGGTACAACAGTAGAAGTAGCTGCTTATTTTAGTCAAAACCCCACAGTGGAGTGTTGTTATAAAAGAAATGCTGCCCTGAACAGCAGGAGACAGAGAAAATTGAAGTTAAGGAGCCATTGGAAGTGGGAGGAAAGAGATAAAGCGATGGAGTGAAATGTGGAGGTGGCCGTCAGAGCAGCTCAGACACACAAATTGAGGTTTTGTCCTGCGAGAGAAAGAACAGAAAGAGGATGAAAACACGGAGGCGCTCGGACGTCACAACGCCATCAAACCGAAGCTGAAGGAGGCTCTGGAGTCTGAGAGAGAAGAGGGCAGAGATGCTGCAGGATGAGGTTTTCATGGAGGTGAAACAGCGAGCAGAGGGAGCGTTGATGCAGAATTTCCATTTATCTGAATACGACAGAGCAGCAGGGAACAAAACGGACTCAACTGTGACAACGTTTTCATTTTTTCAACCACAGAGTTGGTAATCCTGTTCAGAGACTTCTCGTTGTACTGGGTGAACTGGTCCTTCCATCCTGACAGGATCAACACGTCATGTGTTCATAAAAGGAAGGAAACAGTCAGACTCTGTAAGAGCTGCAGGTAAAAACTCTGACCAAACCCTGCTGTTCACACTGAAAGCAGGACTTAGTCATTCACCGTACAGAAAGTTCCAATGGATGCCTTTATGTCTCGTCTCTGTCCCTCCCCTCTTCACGTCCCCATGTCCACCGCTCACTGTAAACAAATATAGCTAACGGACGGCGAACTGCTGCTGCGCCAAAAAACAAAAACAAAAGAAAACAGAAAAGGATCGAGTCTTGGAGGCGCTGATGTTTGCGATGTGGACTTTTTACACCACAGAAGCAGTTGGAGGCGAGTGGATTAAAGCTTTTAGAAACGTGGTTCTTCAGCTGGTTACTAGCGAGCTAGCCACGCAGCTGTTATGGATTATCTTCGCCAGCCTGTTCCAGCGTGCACGTTCCTGCGCTCTGCACGGTTGCTCACCCATCAGGGAGAGAAGTCGCTATTGGCTGGCCCAAAAGTCGCCAGAAGTCGCTAAATGACGTCTGCAACAGACAATCAAATTGGCTAATGTGCAATATTGTAAATGGCATCCTGTGTTTTTATTGTTTGACATGCTACATTAGCTGCGTTTACATCGAAAAATAAATCATCTATCTGACAGAAATCTGTCTGATCAGACGTGTTCACATGGACGGGGCAGAAATGATCCAATCGGTTGGATTTACTTGATGGACAGATATGTTCGTGATGCTTTTGACACGTGAAATGGCTCCTGGTTCGTAAGAAGATGGGTTTCCTTTTAAAAATGTAGAATCTTTGGACTGTTGAAATGCTCAAAAATCATGAACTCTTTCAGTGGGGATTAAAAACAACCATATCACGGTCCTACTGGACCCGCGGCGGAAGCACGTGATCATGAACGGATCTGCCATGGATCCGGGGCATCAGAATTTCCAGTCACGAACACGGATCATCGGTGGATCCATCCTACGATCAGAAAATATCCAGGAGTTCTGGGAAAATCTGAGGGTTGTAAACTTAAGTCTAGTTATTCTAATCTCATCTACGTTCACTTAACTTATTCATCAGTTTAAGTGGAGAAATGGGTTTGTGCTCAGATTAGGGCTGCAACGATTCACCAACTCATGATTCGATTTGTCTCACGATTTTTGACCCACGATTCGAAACCGATTTTTGAAATTTATTTTTAATTTTAAAAAATGTTTTTTTCTTTTCTTTAAAATAGTATTTTATTTAAACAACATTTATAATAACATTTAACTTAATGTAACAAATAACCTGAACACAGCTGAACACAAACAATAATCCAAATGAATGAATGACCAAAGATGGAACATTTCTCTTTCTCTAAAAGCTTTTAAAAAATAAAAATAATTGAACTGTGCAGTTAATCAGAAATGAAGTTAAATAACAAATAAATCCTTCACAGCTTTCTCCATCAAAGCTGTTTGATTTAAAACTAGAGTTCTTCTTCAGGAACAGCATCATGTCCGCGTGTCAGGTGAGAGGCTGAGAATCTAAACGGGAAAATGTCGGGAGATGTCGGCGTTATGATGGCCGAGCACGAGCCGACGTTAACCCGACATAATCATGACCTACCAGCGTCCCAGAGAGCGAGGACACCGTTCAGACATCATTTTCCTGTTGACTGGAACAGCTGTTCCAGCTGCATCGCTGGAAACTCCAACATGATGGAAATCAGCTGTTCAAAGTTAAATCAGGACCGCCGCTGGTTTACCATCACATCCCCAACAAATGGACAGAATTATACGTGTGATATAAATGTGTTTGTGACCATCTCAGAATATATATTTATATGATGTTATTCATGTTTATCAGCCACATTTTACAGGTTCAGTCTGTTAAAGGCAGCTGGATTTGCTTTAGTTATTAAATAAATAAACCTAAAATGAGATAATTACACTGATACAGTGTTAAATATGAACCTGGACCAGTTTGGACTGGAACCTGGACCCATCATGAAAAAGGCTGAGAACCGCTGGACTACATTGAACACGCTGAGGAGGAGGACGTTCAGTTCAGAGAACCTCAAATTAAGCAAAGCACAGGTGAAACTTTCAGAAGAAATAAAAACTACAGCTTCCATCTGGTTTCCTTTCCCTCTCTGTATCCCGTTCCTGGGCACTCTGTGAAGGTTTATCAGTTTTCACAAACCGGATTGCCTGAAGCTCAAAGCAAACAACAAATATTATATATATACAGTATATCTAGAGTTCAGCTCTTCAATGGTAAAGCTCTTATTTCTCTAGGGAAGAGGACGCATGCATCACACAACGTTCTCATGAGCAAGGTTATTATAGTTCACTAAAACTAACGAAAAAACGAAAACTAAAATTGAAAAAACATTTCAGTTAACTGAAATAAAAATAGAAACGACAGCTTTTAACAAAACGATAACTAACTGAAACTGTATTGTGTCTTTACAAAACTAACTAAAACTAACTAAAATTATTGCAGAAACATCCTTAGTTTTAGTCTTTGTAAATTAATATAATACATAAACGTTTTGGGTTGATTTGAAATCTATTTCTATTTAATGCCACTCCAAGTGGCTTTCTGATGATTTTGAATGTCACATCAGACAAACACCTATAATTTACTGAAAAAAAACCCCCAAAAACTAAAACTAACACTGAAACTAATTAAAACTAAACTAAAACTAAACATTTTCCAAAAATAGAAACTAATAAAAACGAGCAAATCTGCTCAAAAAACTAACTAAAACTAACTGAAAGAGACTTCTTTTTGTTTTTTGAAAACAAAAAGTCAAAACGAAATAAAAACTGAAACTAATTAAAAATCAAAAACTATTATAACCTTGCTCATGAGTCAGTCGTAGTTTTAGGGGCTTGTTTCTGAAAAGCATCCTCCAAAAGCTACAAAACAGAGAGGTTTGCATACAATGATGTACAAACGTTTACACACACTCCCATTAAAGAAGGAAAAAAAATCAGCTGCCAGTTAAATAAGTTGAAACTGACAAAAGTAATAATAAATAAATATTTTATGAAAATCACAACATTGATTTTTAATTGTGGTTCAACAGAAATATTTAGAAAATAATAAAATAAAACAATCTCTGCAACCAGGTGTTTTCTGTAACGTCCAATCAGACGTCTGCACCTGTTGACAGGTATGTTGGTGCATGGTCATGAGCAAAGTGCTCTTATTTGTATGGGAAGGTTTTTTTTAATTATTGTTTTTAACCAAAAATTCTAAATCAATATTTTATGACTAAATTATAATTTATCTTTTTTCAGTTTCTTGTTTGAATTATTGTTGTGAATTTAGCCTTTTCTTTAATGGGAGCGTATGTAAACTTCTGAATGCCACTGTATGTCCCGAAGAGCATGAGGACAATTTATCTAAATAAACAGAAGCAGAAATCAAACGTACCCTGAATCAGCCACGAAGAAAAGTCCTTTCAGCCAAGCAAGTCAATTTAGACCTTCAGTGTCCGTCAAACTTACATTTTCAGTTAAATTTAATATGAAATTCAACACATTTATATCTGAATGAATAACTATATACATATTTTTTCATCTATTTTCATGAATATTGAATGAAATAAAAATGTAAAACCCAAACACACGGCATAATAGCAACCTATGTACATTTGTCTCCACAGCCACAACCCGCATCAGACCAGCAGAAATCACATATGAAATGAATCCAAACATGGTCTCCACAGTCGTCTATTACAGAGATTAGATTAGATTACAGAGATAGAAGCCGATAAGCAGCAACAGCAGAAACTGCTCAGACACAAACTAGTGTTCAACATTCCTCTTATCTTTGCTGTTTCTCCATGAAAACTGTTTTTACCGGTAAATCCACACCTGGTTGTTTGAAAATAATCTCTGGGGCAACACATGAAACACTTTGGGTGTAGCCACAGGGCTTTAGGACCCAGAGGACGGCTTTACAATCCACCAATGCAGGAACCAGCCACTACTGAATAACCGCTTCTGCGGGCTCTGATTGGCCTAGAGTCCTGTCAATCTTTCCCACGGAGGTCTAGATACGTTCTACTGGTTCTGAGGAAATGATTGATGTCTCATTCAGTGAAATCAACCAATCCGTTGTGGGGTTATGGGTCTGTGTAACCACGAACAGCAGGTAAGGACGCTGTGAGGACGTGTGCAGAAGCAGACGTCATAAAGCTGCAGCTTCAGGATGTTTTTGGTGGTTTTTAAAAGATATTTATGATGGAAGAATAACAACTGTGCCAAATTGTGCCAAAGTGGCCATTTTGGAAACCTCGCCTGAACTTTTTGTAAAACTGAACTCTGTAATTCTGTTCTGCTTTACTTTAGAGGGGGGGGGGGGGGGGGGGGTCTCTGCAGAAACAATGTCAACATGTTGTAATTTGGATTGAAAGAGGTTACCAGCTGCTAAAGGATCATTTCAGAGAGTTGTGATGCTGAAAGTGTTTTTTTAAGGCGAGGTTTGAACTTTTGCTGTTCCATCTTCGTTTAGTCTTCACCAGTAACTAGTATACTTATATTTACGCATCTCCATAAATCTCACCTGTTTTCTTTGATTTGACACCAAATGTATTCAAATAGGCCTCGTGGTTGCAGAGATGCACTCATCTTAATTGGAGTATGCGATTTCAAGAAAAATGGGCTTATGGTTCAAATGGAAAACAGCCAGTTTGATATTTGGATAAAATTGTGCACTTTTATCTGTAGGTCTGTTCAGTTTCGGCCAGGCATCATTTTTCTTTCTTTTTCTACTTTTCTTTTTTAGGGCTGTCAAAACATTAATCCTGATTTATCACATTACTTTCCTCACTTCTAGAACATATTTAGGGTTAAAGGTGTCTCAGCAGGGATTCTGCATCTATCTTTAGTAGACTAGACTACTGAAACCGTGTCCTTACATGTCTCCCCAAAGTCCTTCAGATGGCGGCAGTTTAGTCCAGAATGATGCTGTTACGGTCCTCACACGCTGACTTCACAACTGTACGAATGTGAAGCTGAACTTCAGCTCCGAGTCCTGAAATGCTCCCAGATTTCTGGCTTAGTTTTAGCCTTTAAGTTGTAAAACAAAAAATGTGTTTTCTGCATATAGAAGTACTAATAATTTAAAAAAATCTCGGATTAATTTAAAATGGGATTAATTTAGGATTAATTTTTTGACAGTCCTACTTGGTAGCTGAATAAAGTGAAAACACTTCGCACATCTATATGGCGTGGCAGGTGCGTAGGAGAAAAAAGCCCAAAGTAAACAAGAAAAACTCCCGCACACTGTCCAACTTGCATGTATTTATTTGCAACGTTTCGGTGCTTCATCAGGCGATCAGGTTTGTTTGCGTGCGTGCGTGCGTGTGTGTGTGTGTGTGTGTGCGTGCGTGGGTGTGCGCGTGTGTGTGTGTGCGTGCGTGGGTGTGCGCGTGTGGGTGTGTGCGTGCGTGGGTGTGCGCGTGTGCGTGCGTGTGTGTGTATGTGCGTGTGTGTGTGCGTGCGTGTGTGTGCGTATGTGCGTGCGTGTGTGTGCGTGCGTGTGTGTGTGTGTGTATGTGCGCGCGTGTGTGCGTGTGCGCGCGCGTGTGGTTGTGTGTGTGCGTGCGTGTGGGTGTGTGTGCGCGCGTGTGTGTGTGTGTGCGTGCGTGCGTGCGTGTGTCTGTGTGCGTGCGCGCGCGCGCGCGCGTGTGTGTGTGTGTGTGTGTGTGTGTGTGTGTGTGTGTGTGTGTGTGTGTTTTCCAGAGTGCCACAGTCTCCTCTGGCTTCATCTCCTCATTAATTTTTCATGTAAATAAAAGGCGCTTCAGGCTTGTCTGAAATACGACGTCTTTCCTCTGCAACTCTCTTTTCCTCTTCGACATTTACGGTGTCCTACTTTTTAAAAAAATGTAATAGCTTTTCATAAAGTTGGGAGTTAAAAACACAAAGTCCGAGGGGACAGGGTAACAGTTTAGTCCTTTTGTATAAGGGGACAGTCGACATGAAAATAAACCAACATTAAAGCTGCAACGGCTGATTTCTGTTCACTCAAATTACTTCTCACCTTTCAAGGATTTGATATGTTGAACTTGTGAAGCAAACAGCTGCCTGATTAATCGGCTCGTGGAGCCTTTATAGAGCAATATTCAGACTCAATTATATTTGTGTCCAAGAGGCTGCAGAAAACAAAGCCGTTTAAAGCAACACTATAAACGCACCCCCCCACACACACACACTATAACTTTCCGAGCTTAGATGGTTCTGACGGTGCACCGATCATCAGCATGCACATTCACGGGGCCCAAACTGCTGTGCAGCATTACAGGGCCCCCCTGAACAAAAAGCTGGCCACCCCAGCAAAAATGATTTTCATTAAAGGTGCACTGCTTCAGTTTAAATATTAACTCCTATCTTTTCTCTCCTCCACCTGCTCTAACAGCTGCTGATGTGCAGAATGAGCTGATCTTTCTTCACTGCGGTGTCTCCGATACTGTTTCTGCTCAATGCCAGGGGGGGGCATGTGGGGGAGACGAGCTGCACGTTCTTATTCGTCTGGCTGCATTGGTGTCGTGTATTCCACCACCGCAGGTCCGCGCATGCTGAGACACTGCTGCTGCTAACAGATGGAGAACAGGAGCCTCTCAGAACCAAACTGGAGTCTACCCACCCCCCCCCCCGGGGGGCGTTTTTCAGCACAACACCGGAGTAAGAAGGGAGTAAACAAACGAGCAGCTTTTTTCTTTCTTTTTTAATTGGAAGGAGCTCCGATCCAGTCTGGGAATAAAACGGACCCACAGGTGGCTTCTTCTCACCAACAAGGTAAATGTGATGGATGACGGAAATAAGGATGCAGAATATTACAATGCTAAGTTGTTAGCATGTAAATGTAGCAGTCTGACAGACATATGACTGTTCCCAGGAAGAGAGACACTCTAGACACTTGCTAGATTTAGCTGATGCTGTAATTTTATAAGGTAATCGTGGTCTCAGCCTCTGAATTTAGATATTTGAACTACAAGCCAGAGTTAGCTTGTTGCTACCGTTAGCATGCAGTCCATCAGTTTACTCTACATTTAAACCATAAATAACTTGCACATTTATAACGTTATTACTTCAGCAGACATGGTGTCTCTGACTCTGGGCTCAGACTGAGTGGAATGTGGTTAAATTAGAGACCAACGCAGTCCAAGCAGCTCATGCGTGTGCACGACGTTAGCATCACTTCCACTTGTCACCAGAGGGGGCAAACTTCTGGAAAACAGCTGGAACTTGCACCGTTCTCCTTTAAAGGACTTGAGGCAAACCGGCGCCGCGCCGCCGGCCGCGCCGCAACCGCGAGCCGCCGCCGCTCCGCCCCCACTCCCCCCCGGTTTCCCTCCTCAGCGCTCCCCTGCGCGCGCCCCTCCCCCCCCCGCGGCTTGCCCCCGGCCCCCCCCCCCCTTTAATAGCAACATTTATGTACTGTTAACACAGTGCAGATTTTTTTACATTTGAATGTCAAAATCTTTGTAAGCTAATGAAAATAAAACAAATACAAATATTACACGAGAACTACCATTTTCTGTCATTGCTTTTGCTGTTGTCCCCGGCCCCTCATTAACTCGTCCTTTCTAATGTAAATTCATCCAGGAAGGCTCCACCCACAACTGCTCCAACCAGTTTCTAAAGCCCCTTTCACATCAGCACCTACTTAGTCCTCATTGGACCGACACCACACTACCCCCGTTTAGTTTGTTCACATTACAGCTGAGTCATCTTCAGCTCTGGTGTTCAGTGTCGACGAGGTTGTTGTAACGAAGTTTTGTGAAGTCCTTCGTTTGCGACACACACACTGAACAACAACAGAGGAAGATGACTTCGTGATTTACCTGCTGTTCATTTCATCAACTCTGTTGAACACGGTGTTGTGGGGGTGCAGCTGGAAGACGTGTGGAGAACACCCCCCAAAACTACAGCTCGCCAAATCTGAACTCGCAGGACAACAGCACTGGTTGGTTCTCTTTATTTGTCTAAAAGTTTTGGTGAATTGAAGGATTTGGGATGCAGATGATGTCATAAGCCCCGTTTCCACCAGCGGGTCTGGGTCGGGTCGGGCCGGATCGGTCCACGATTTTTTGCGTCTCCACAGATAAAAACTGGGACGGGTACTTTTGGGCCTACTTTTTTGGTACCCTTCGGTAGTGGTACTTATCTAACCGATCCGGACCAAAGAGGCGGAGCTAACACACAGCTATCCGTTGATTCGTTGAAAAACCCATCACTTCCTGCGTGACCCGGTGTAAAAGCAAACCGGGGTGACTCCTTTGCTTCGGTCTCTGTGGTGCTTTGGTTAAAAAGTGTTGCACGGCGATGATGTCACACGATCACGTAGCAGCACGGTCCGGTTAATACTCCACCTCCAGGTTAAGGGGACAGTTGCTGTGGGGACGCAACGTGAAATCATCACATCCGTACCAAAACCCACCTGATCCGACCCAGACCCGCGGGTGGAAACGGGGCTTTATAGAGACCCATCCATTCTGCTCCCTTCACTGTCATATATGGATATAAGCGGATCTACAACTCATCTAAAAAGTGTGCAAAGGCGTCAGAGTGATGCAGAAATGTTGCTGGTGAGTAAATGCCCTCCAGGTTGAAAGAAACAAAAACGATGCTTTAATAACCCCCTAAAACAAATCTCTGCAGGTGCCCCCATTTTGAGGATGAGTGATGATGTCCCTTCCGAGTTTCCGTAGACTAGGCAGAATGTAGACGAGTCAGAAACGCAGATTTTTAAGGTGGAAAAGTTTCGTGTTGTGTCTAAAACAGTTGACTGAAGAGAAGTTGCGTCTCAACAACATTTCCTACCTTCAGTTTTAGCCGTGCAGACGTTCCTGCTTGTTTTGGTCAAAACTGTGAATGATGAGTCATCAGATCTACCTGACGTAACTGGATGTAGTATGGATGTGCTGCAGCCTGAGAGTCACAAGGTTGCATCTTCGTCTCATCAGCAGATCAGATTTTCTGCTCTGTGTGTGTTTGCAGTGAACATGTAAGATTGCTGAGAGCAAAGCTGGTGTCTGACATGATCCAGTCTGAAAACAGTCTAACCAACACTGAAAACCTGACACCGCAGAGGTTTCCCACCCCCCGCTCTCCCTGTGGTGTGTAAGCGCCAGACATCCTGATGAATGACCAATGGGACGTCTTGGTTTACACAACCATCTGACAGTGGCTGTCATGTGTGACCTTGGAAATCCCCTTCCCTCAGTTCCAGCCCACCGGCTTTAACGAGCTCATTTGCTCGTCTCCCGTCTCCTTAATTGGTTGCGATGAATAAGGTAACCCCGCCCACCTGACCGGCTGGGAACCAATTACCAGTCAGGGTTGCAGACCTGGTGTCAACCAATGGCGACACTGTTAAAGGACTAATTAAATACAATTAAGCTGTGAAGTCAAGGCCACATCCACAAGTGATTACATACACACACACATGCACGCACACACACACACACACACACACATGCACGCACACGCACACACACATGCGCCGCACACACACACACATGCCGCACACACACACACCCTCGCCGCCCACACACCTCCGCCCCCCCGCCCCAAGACACACCCCCCCACCCACACAGGCACACACACACACACCCACCCACACACACCCACTCGCCCACACACACAGACACATCTCCGCACCGCACACACACACACACACACACACACAAGACACACACACACACACAGACACACACCAGACACACACACAAGACACACACGCCCCCCCCCCCCCCCCCCGACCCCCCCCCTCCCCCCACACACACACACACACAGTACACACACACACACACACACACAAAGAGTACACAGTAATGAGGGTTTTATTTTGAAGCGGCTGTTTTTTCAGCTTTATTTTTGCAATCTGAGAGCTCACTAATGAGAGCGTGAACAGCTGAAGCAAAGTCAGGGTTCCCACTCTTCTCTGCTCCGGTCACTAACGAGTCCCCTCACCGGCGACCAGACTCTGCTGTTCCACGAGACCCTGTCTCAGTCCATCGTGTCCAAAAGACACAAAGAAGGACAGGCAGACAGACAGATGAGGTTAGCCAGCATCGTCACACCCCCACCGCCCTCTGCATTTCTGCTTTTGGTCCTTTATTCATGCGCTTACCTTCTGCTCTTCACCTGTTTAGTCCCATTGAGATCAAATATCTCTTTTTTAAGGGAACTTGGTGAATGGAGCAGCAGCACAGTTATAATAAAAACAGTTAAAACATAAATTTCACATCATTAAAACTTGCTTCACGTAATGCGCTCTGAATTGTCTCGTGCATGAAATAAATCTGCTTGCTTGCTCACATAAAACACCTGCACACAGGCAAGGTAGACCGTAATGATTTCACCAGAGCTTTAAACTCATTTAATGTAAGAAAGGCTTTAAATTTAAAGGTACAGTGCGTAAAAACCAAAGGTCAATGGCAGAAACATGTAATATATAATCCGAAACTGTGACCATACTGCACTACCATGATCATACTGGATCACCATGATCATACTGGACCACCATAATCATACTGGACCACCATGATCGTACTGGACCACCATAATCGTACTGGACCACCATGATCGTACTGGACCACCATGATTGTACTGGACCACCATGATCGTACTGGACCACCATAATCATACTGGACCACCATGATCGTACTGGACCACCATGATCACACTGGACCACCATGATCATACTGGACCACCATGATCATACTGGACCACCATGATCATACTGGACCACCATGATCATACTGGACCACCATAATCATACTGGACCACCATGACCGTACTGGACCACCATGATCATACTGGACCACCATGATCGTACTGGACCACCATGATCGTATACTGGACCACCATGATCATACTGGACCACCATGACCATACTGATCACCATGATCATACTGGACCACCATGATCATACTGGACCACCATGATCCTACTGGACCACCATGTATCATACTGGACCACCATGATCGTACTGGACCACCATAACCGTACTGGACCACCATGATCGTACTGGACCACCATGATCCTACTGGATCACCATGTATCATACTGGACCACCATGTATCATACTGGACCACCATGATCATACTGGACCACCATGATCATACTGGACCACCATGACCGTACTGGATCACCATGATCGTACTGGACCACCATGATCCTACTGGACCACCATGTATCATACTGGACCACCATGATCGTACTGGACCACCATGATCATACTGGACCACCATGTATCATACTGGATCACCATGATCATACTGGACCACCATGATCCTACTGGACCACCATGATCGTACTGGACCACCATGATCCTACTGGACCACCATGACCATACTGGACCACCATGACCGTACTGGACCACCATGATCGTACTGGACCACCATGATCCTACTGGACCACCATGATCCTACTGGACCACCATGACCATACTGGATCACCATGATCATACTGGCCCCAACCTCTTCCCTGTGTCCCCCCTCCTCCTCTTTTCAGTCTTCATTTCTTTTTTACGGACTCACACTCTCCCCTTCCTTTTTACTTCTCGTTCCCCTGCCCCCGTTACCCCCCCCTTCTTTCCAAAAGAAAACTTCCTTTTCTCTCTCCTCTTCTTTTCATTTCATAATTTTTTCTCCCCCCCCCCCCCCCCCCCCCCCACCCCCCCCTTTTTTTTTTTTTTTTTTTTTTTTTTGTTTTTTTTTTTTTCTTTCTCTTTTTCCCCCCTCCCTTTTAATTTCCCCCCCCCCCCCCCCCCCCCCCCCCCCCCCCCCCCTTTAAGTAGAATGAACGAATGAATGAGTACTAGAGGCAGACACAAATGAGAAAAAAACAGAGCAACCCCCTCCAAAACAAACAACAACTACAAATGAAAAGACAAGAAAAAAAGCAACTTAGTTAAGAAACACTGCACCAGGCTTCCACAGTCTTTCAAAGCTCTGAGCTTTCAGTTGTAGTTGCACCGTTTATTGTTCCGTTGTATATACCTGCTTAATATTTTGCATCCAGTGCTCCATGTTTGGTGGGTCGGGCTTCATCCCATTAATTGTGATCATCTTCCTGGTTGTCATTAAAAGATTATGTAAAGTCTTTTGGTCATGAGTGAAGTGATCAGGGAACACATCCAGTACAAAGATTACAGGATCACAAGGAATGGTTACTTCTAAAATTTTCTCAAGCACATCTTTACCATTTGTCTGAGAAGTTTGGATCTGATGACGGTCCCAAAATATGGGTTTGATCGCCCACTTGACCACAGCCCCTCCAGTACTTGTCAATAACAAATCTGATGTTGCACTTCCAATCAGATTCTCCCCAGTGCTGACTTCTGATTCCCAGTACAGATGTCCTCCCATGAGTCGTCCTCTAGAGCAGTGGTACCCAAATTGAGGGGCGAGCCCCCCAGGGTGGGACTCGTGTATCTCAGGGAGGCCCAGCCAGGCTAAAAAAAATATAGTTTTTGCACTTTTAACAAAAAATTGGCATATTTTTTAAAGTACTAATGAACAAATGATGATTGACCCAGTGCATTTTTTCATATCTCTCATGGTAAATGTTTGGGTGCATGTGGTAGCGGTGGTCCGATGGGGGGACTTGACATTATGATTGCCAATGAAAAAGAGGCCCTGCAGAACAAGTTTGGGAACCACTGCTCCAGAGTGACAGTCAGTTCCATCTCGCATTGATGTCTAATATGCCGCGTGTCATCGAACATATACATCATTAGTGTTTTATGCATCAAAGAGACTTGCTTTTTAGCTTCATCAGCATGTTTGGGTGGACGTCAAACAACCAAAAACGACTGTTAGCGCCGCCCACTGGACTGGAGTGAAGCAGGCGCTCATTTACGCAGATGAGGTCACATGATGTGGAGGCACACTGGCATGTTTCCAACTTTGCAAGTGTGACCGGAGGCCGTTTGTACGAGACTTTTGACAGCCGGTGAGTTGAAACGGGATTAAAGCAATTGTGCCAAGTGTGACCCTGCCTAATTGGTTGGGTAGTGTAAGCCAGCAAAGCAGTCGTAGCTCAAGCTAGCAGCGGGGTTGCCAATCATCGTGTAAAATACAAAGTTGTCCTTATTTAGAGATTAAATGTCCCATTCCGACATTTTATTGGCTCAAATGACGGTCCATATAATATGAGACCAAATCTTATCCTGTACTGGTTCAATACAAACAGTATTGAACCAGTACAGGATAAGATTTGTTGAGTATTTTCATAAATGTGCAATAAACATCTGTCACATCCATATAATGGGAGTGAAGAGGGTGGATGAATGGGCCTCCATAAGACATCATCTGCAGCAAAACTTTAAACCAACACTTTAAAGCAGAACTCAGTAACTTCAGCTCGGGGCTCCCCCTAGTGGCGTCCTTTCAGCGTTGTAAAGTTCGTACTCCCCCTACCCCCCCACAGCACACAGGCGTCTTCTCTACTGTCTTTCCTCTCTTCTGATCCCTGAATATCTCTCTTAGCTTTTACTAGCTTGTTGATGCTACGTTGCTACGTTGGTAGCAGCAGCTCGTCTTCCTCTGCTCAGAGTCCCGTGTCTCCTGCAGTGCGACGTTTTACCGTGTTTTGCGGGTAAATGTGCTGTGGGTTATATTTTACTCCGGTGTTGGTGGGTAGCAGGTAAGAATATAAACTTTTATTTACTTTTTGTGGACATGACCAGTGATTATTGAGCCTATTCGGCCGTGAGGCTCGGTGCTGCTTCACCCGGCGTTCAGGCAGCACAACGTGAATCGGATCTTCACTCTGGTCCAGCAAAGAGTTG
This sequence comes from Atherinomorus stipes, assembly GCA_023101725.1. Classification (NCBI taxonomy): domain Eukaryota; kingdom Metazoa; phylum Chordata; class Actinopteri; order Atheriniformes; family Atherinidae; genus Atherinomorus; species Atherinomorus stipes. Next base: position 24,710 of record JALJCO010002837.1, on the reverse strand, counting down.
GTTTTCGAGCCATGAGCTGGTGTTTAGGTGGTGGGAGGCTAAAGAACCGGTTTTAAGTCTGGTTCTGGTTCTAACCAGCACTGGAAGCAGCTCGGTGGATGGAGGACCTGAGTGCTGTACAGCAGTTTCTGTTGTCACAAGATCTGTGTTGGGTCTGCTCAGGCAGACTTGCAAGTGCCGCTTACAGGCCAGAGACATCGGGGGGAGGGGGACCAGGAAGCATCGAATCACTCCGTATACACTGTTTAGCCCCACAGAGATCCTGAAAAGCATTTATGGAGGTGAAAAAGTTACTGACTTCTGCTTTAAATAGAATGAATGAATGAGGCTATTGTCCTCTAAGTTCAGACAGCTTTCCATTAGTTCTTGGGGGCGTTCTTCATGCTCTACTAGCTATGCACACCCACTGACACGTGCCCCACAACCATAGCTGAGAGAGTAGCTAGCTAGCCAGACAACAACAAACCGCAATCTGTGAAACTCTGAACTAACAGCAAAAAAAAAAAAAAAAAAAAACTAACAACAACAGGAACTAACAGCACTACTGGGAAGTTAATCATATTTTACTAAAAATGTAGTATCGATCTATTTTACAAATGAAATCTTGCGAGATTTTGTCGTTCAGTCAAGAAATCTCACGGGTTTTAATGAAATCTTACGAGATTTCACTGTTATCTCACAAAATCTCGTGAGATTTCGTTGGTAAAATAGATCAATATCGCATTTTTGAATATCTATGTGAAATCTGCATATGAAAATATTGCGATATTTCAGTGTATCGATATTTTTTCCCAACCCTAGTTATATTATGACTTAAGGTGTTGCATCTACCCAAAACCTTAGTTCATGGCATGAAGGGGTAGGGCCCCCAAACATTAATCAGCTTAGGGCCCCCTGAAGTCTGGAGCCGGCTCTGTCGGTACCGTATTGGTTAATGGTACCCATCCCTAGTTGGCTAAAGCCTTGGAAATGGTCTCCGTGGGGGCGATTGTCTACAGAGCCATTCTAAAGGCGGGAAAGGGGAGAAAAGGCTGAGGTGTGCCACATGACAAGAACTGGACTGAAAATCAGAACAGGTCTGATGGAGGGATGGATCCTTCCTGAAGCCTGAAGCACGGTGGGATCATCGGGACAGAGAACAGAGCAAAAGGCAGAAAACATCCAAATACGAGCTTTGAAACGTCCTTAAACCTGAGCTCAGGGGCTTGTACCAGTTTCATGTTAAAGGAAATTGGTACACAAACTTTGTTTTTTGAAAGGTCAGCTTCCCCATCTGACTTTTTTTTCTATAAGAAAATGTCTAACTATGCATAAAAACATCACTCCTTCTGCCAGTACCAGGGGACTTTTGATAAATGTGTTTTTTTACCACCGTGTAATAAAGTTGAAAACAAAGATTACGTTTTCAGTAATTAGGGTTCACTAATGCATCTGTCAACAACCAGAAATTCTGTTTGCAAGAGAAATCCAATAAACGGGTAAATGAATATCAAATAATGAAAGAAAATTCAGTAGCAGCCATTTGAAATGATCGAACGCATGTTCATAATCTCAGCTATCTCTGGAAGTTGCAATACTTGCGACTAAAAATAAAGACATAAACAGCTGCAGTAGAGTTGCTGGTATTGTTTCATTTGTTTCCAGTTTCACTGTCAGCGCACTCAGTTTCTCATTAACTGCTTCCCGATTGCAGCGCTGCTCAGAAGACAACACAATAACAACGCAACACTTGTTCACATCAATACAGGCAGGTGGAGGAAAATGAGAAGAAGTCGTTGTGAAAAGTGAATCGATAGACTGGTTGGAAATGTGCTGAAGAGAAGAGGAGGAGGAAATGGAGTGTAACAAACTGAGGAAGGCCGGGAAAACATACTGAATGACTCATAACAAGAAAGGAGTCCTTCAGTGAGAGGTTGTGGAACAGCAGCCCACTTCAGACGGATGGAGAGGAGGCAGGCATCGATCCACATGTGCACACAAGCTTTACTTCCTCACTGAGGCCAGACACGCGATGACTGTCGGAGAATACCATGATGGAAGGGCGTCACGAGGGCCGGGCGGGATGGAAAGCCTTCCATAGATTTGTTTTTTGATTAAAAGAATAGTTCCCGTCATGGTGAGCAAGACTCTGGAGCACTTTTTAATATCTCAAATGCAGCCGGAGATCAGGAAGGCTTCTCGTCCAATGTAATCCAAGTGTCCTGAGTGGGTAGCGTCCAGAATTTACTCCAAACAAATTCATTTAGGATATTTTTAGAGCCTAAACAGTACTATATCTTACTTTTACATAGTTTCGTGAAGCGCGCATATGTGCGTTCACGAAACTACGAAAGCCTCAGCGTTCAGAGCCTACTCTGCCGATAATACAAGCATAGAAGAAGAAATTCGCTGTTTACATTGTGCTAAGAGCGACAGAGCTGCAGACAAACTGGGACAAACACAAGAGGGTCCAAGAGGGGTTGATATTGATTTAAAACGAAGAAAGAAAGAAAAAGAGAACGAGTGATCTCGTCTGCCGCAGCTTCTGTAGTTTTGTGATTGCCCAATGGCGTGCTTGCAGGAGATGCGATGTAGTACGCTATGAGTACTGTTTAGGCTCTGAAAATATACTAAATTGCGTCGCTTCCAGTAAATTCTGGACGCTACCCACTCAGGACACTTGGATTACATTGGACAAGCAGTATGGAGGAATATTGACAAGTTTTTGTGGACTTTTATGGACCTTTTTTAGTTCAGTCGCCAGTAAACTCCATTAAGTTGGGGGGGAAACAAAAACCTTTCCGATCTCCGGCTGCATTTGCGACATTAAAAAAGTGCTCTAGTCTTTCTCAAGGTACATCATTCTGCGGGCGTACTATTCCTTTAAGAAGCTCTACACAGGAGTATGTGACTGCCCAACGAGGACACCCATCAGAGTTTGCAAATCTATCTGCATATGCAGCCAGGATATTTTACCACATACGGTGTCTTCACACATGAAACCAGAGACGTGAAAGCCTCTCAGGTCTCTACATTTACTCCAACTCAGCCGTGGAGGCACGAGACGAAGCGCTGCTGCTCTGGAAACAACTGAGAAACAATATCTTCCTCCTGATCAGCTTCAGATGAAACGCATGTGGGTCACAGCTGCCCCCTCCCCAGTTATTTCCATCACCACCCTGCCTCCCTCCTCATCCTGCTTCTGAAGGCTCTCCTCACATCCCGTTGCCTTCTCCAGTCAATGAGTTTCATCATGCAGTGTGTGTGCACGCATGCGAGTGTGTGGAGGAGGAAGGAGAATCGTTGCATCAGTCCTAGATTTCTAAGAATAGAAGAAAACAAACATGTGAATGCACCAGAAAAGGCGGTGCAGGAATTACCGTACAAAACCACGGCGCTCCACCAAAGTCCAGCCCTGTTCAGCTTTAAAATCTGAGGCTAAATCATTCAAATTACATCACTCTCAAATGTCAAAATTTCAACAGGGAAACCAGCATAAGACACCTCCGATCAGCTGATGAAACCTCCTTTTCCTGCTTCCACAGTTTCATCAGCACCGCGCCGAATAATGAGCTGCGAGTTTACACCAGCTAGTGATGTGTCATGCTCAGAAGAGCCGTTGCTTCATCGTGAATCAGAGGAGCCGGCTCCCAGTTTTTTAGGAGATCGCAGTGGGGGAGAGCGGGGTAATGTGATACAGTTTTTGCATTTGCTCTCCTCTAGCCAAGATAAAATGATATATCATCAAAATTTACACATTTCTCATTAATTCAGGATGTTTCCTGGTTATGGAAATGATCAGAATGTGTCTAGGACAAAGAGCAATGAAAATATGATCGTTTTTAAAAAAGTGGTCTTGTGTCTCACTGTAGCCCAGCCTCGGGGTAAAGTGAGACATACACGAAAAATCAGTGGAGTAAAGTGAACCAGTTAGTGGGTAAGCTGATCCTCTTACATTTTCCACTTTAAAACTACCATAACAACCCATTTATAACATGGTAAAATGGGTTTTCTTCACTCTTATGTTGAGGTTATTTTCCAGGACTTTTCCAGGATTTCTTCAGCTGCCACATCACAAGTCAAATTATGATATCATCACACAGACTAATAAATTCCACCCCAAACTTTTGGAGAAGTGCTCTACAACACTTAGTTTATGTTTGGAGCTTATATTTTTCCAGTGAAGTAGCGTCAAAGCAGACACGAAGCAGACGAAGCAGAGACGAAAAAGACATGAAGCAGAGACGAAACAGACACGAAGCAGCGACGAAGCAGAGATGAAGCAGAGACGAAACAGACACGAAGCAGACACGAAGCAGACGAAGCAGAGACGAAACAGACACGAAGCAGCGACGAAGCAGAGATGAAGCAGAGACAAAACAGACATGAAACAGACACAAAGCAGAGACAAAACAGACACAAAGCAGAGACGAAACAGACATGAAGCAGACACGAAGCAGACGAAGCAGAGACGAAACAGACATGAAGCAGAGACGAAACAGACATGAAGCAGAGACGAAACAGACACGAAGCAGCGACGAAGCAGAGATGAAGCAGAGACGAAACAGACATGAAGCAGACACGAAGCAGACATGAAGCAGAGACGAAACAGACACGAAGCAGCGACGAAGCAGAGATGAAGCAGAGACAAAACAGACATGAAACAGACACAAAGCAGAGACAAAACAGACACAAAGCAGAGACGAAACAGACATGAAGCAGAGATGAAGCAGAGGGAGGAAAAATAATTTTCCTGGACATTTTTCTCTTGTTCACATTTTCCAGGTTTTCCAGGACATGTGGGAACCCTGTGAAACCTACACGTCTACCTGAGATCCCGCTCTTCCTCTCCTCACAAGCTGCACGCATACACTTCTTCTGCATTTTGACCTGAAATCCTGGAAATGTGATTTCATAATGTACTATTTTTAACGCTGCTCTGGGCAGCTCTGCACGCTGGCGGCTTCAGAGGAAAATGAGAGTTTGAATATTTGAGGGCATCAGTAGTCAGAAATCAATACTTCAGTGCTGCTTGTTGAAAGCTTGAGGGGCTGCCGATGACGGGGGAAAGTGATGAGAGAGGAAGAAGATCCGAGCAGACCCAGTTTGGTCCGGTTTTCTCTGCAGGAATATTTTTAGATTCCACTTTTATGTTTCCCATCCTCACCTGCTGACGAAGCACAAATGAACTGTTGCTTTTGAGTATGAGGCCAAAAATCAACCTCAGATAAAATGTCAACTTTCCCAAACTAATACCAGTATCGGATATCGGGCCGATACTGGTTAAAAAAAAAAAGTGGATCGGATCAGAATGCATCAATTTGTTGATCCAGGAAATCCATTCCAGCTTTTCTTTCAAGCACTTCTTCCTTTCTGGGTCTTAATTCATTTGAAATTATTGTATATATTATTGTGCTTATAAGATTAAAATTAGTCATAGCCACTGATAAATAAGCGGGTCAGTTTTTCCTCATGCTTCCTGTTAACGACTCATTTCATTAACCTGTGAAACCAGGTTTGTAGAGGTGAGGTTCCACAACACAGACAAACCGAACATAAACCAGGAATAAAATCAGTTATCAGATCAACCACTGGAACAGTGGGGAACCTTCCCAGGAGGGGCCGGCCGACCAAAATGACCCCAAGAGCACAGCGACGACTCATCCAAGAGGTCACAAAAGACCCCAGAACAACATCCAAGAACTGCAGGCCTCACTTGCCTCAATGAAGGTCAGTGTTCATGACTCCCCCATCAGAAAGAGACTGGGGGGCAAAAATGGCTGCATGGCAGAGTTCCAAGACCAAAACCACTGCTGAGCAAAAAGAACATAAAGGCTCGTCTCAGTTTAGCCAGAATGCATCTTGATGATCCCCAAGACTTCTGGGAAAATACTCTGTGGACTGACGAGACAAAAGTGGAACTTTCTGGAAGGTGGAGGTCCCATTACATCTGGCGTAAAAGTAACACGGCATTTCAGAAAAGGAACAGTAAACAGTGAAGCAACAGTAAAATATGGTGGTGGTAGTGTGATGGTCTGGGGCTGTTTTGCTGCTTCAGGACCTGGAAGACTTGCTGTGGTAAATGGAACCATGAATTCTGCTTCTACCAAAAAATCCTGAAGGAGAACGTCCGGCCATCTGTTGGTGACCTCAAGCTGAAGCGCATTTGGGTTCTGCAGCAGAACAATGATCCAGAACACACCAGCAAGTCCACCTCTGAATGGCTTAAGAACAACAACATGAAGACTTTGGAGTGGCCTAGTCAAAGCCCCCACCTGAATCCCATTGAGATGCTGTGGCATGACCTTAAAAAGGCGGTTCATGCTGGAAAAGCCTCCAATGTGGCTGAATTGCAACAATTCTGCAAAGATGAGTGGAACAAAATTCCTCCACAGCGCTGTAGAAGACTCACTGCCAGTTATCACAAACGCTTGATGCAGTTGTTGCTGCTAAGGTGGAACAACCAGTTATTAGGTTTAGGGGAAGATCACTTTTTCACACAGGGACATGGAGGGTTGGATTCTCCCCCTTAAAAATAAAAACCTTCATTTAAAAACTGCATTTTGCATTTACTTGCCTTATCTTTGTCTAATATTTAAACTTGTTTGATGATCTGAACATGCAAAAAGTAAGAAATCAGAAAGGGGGGGGGGGGGACTTTTTCACAGAAATATATCTAACAGAGCATAAATGAGCCTTTAGACCCAACATGGTGGAGGAAATTCACCTGGATTTGAGGCGCCTCTCCAAACAGTCAAATCTGACCGGCACTTTTTATCTTGTTTGAGCGATAAACTCGTTTTTCCATCCACAGCGTGAGAGTCTCGGCTTGTTATTCGGGGTTTAATGGCATGTGTAGTGATGCTCATGAGATAAGCAGAGAAGCACAAAGAGGGGGTGTATCATCCAGATATAATTAAGGGGTCTTCTGCACTGAGTCATACCAGAGGTTCCACCAGTCCCACCTCCCTCCAGTCTGGAGGAGGGGGAATAATAACACCTCTCTCCTTTCATCCACCCCAGCTCTGCTAGCTGCTCTGCGATGTGGAGGCATGCGCTGTACATGTGCGTGGCTAAAGCCCAGTAAAGCTACTGCACCCGTGGGGCGGTCAGGTGTAAAAGCAGCAATAAAGGGGTTGGATTTCTGAGGGATGCAGGAGGAAGAAGGGGGGATTTTCATTGATGGAAAGCTGGTGGAAGAGAGAGAGAGGGAAGAGACGAGTGTGAGGGGATGCAGGCTTTCATGCAGGGTGTTGCCCTACTTTTAGTTCAGCTGCTGTCTGGTTCAGGCTTTCCCAACAATCTCTGGTTTCCCCCGACGGAGCTGAAACTGCGTCAGAGAAGAGAACTGGAGGGAAGCTGCCTCCTGGATCAGCCAGCATGTTATTGATTTGTTCTTACTTCTAGCTTTTTACTCCAGCTTAAAATATAGATTAGAAGGTGAAGCAGAAAAACCACAACTCAAAGACTTAATGTATTTGCTGCTCGAAAAAATCCAACAGTTTAGAATATGGCAAGCTGATATTTCTTTAGAAATGTGTGCTTATGTGATTATATGATGGAGTGAATGACATGGACCCAGTTTCCTGACGTTATTAGCCAGTGATGATGGTTTGAGCATTATTATTAGGTGCTTATGGTTCATTTTAAATTAAAAAATATGTGAATTTAAAGTAAACGTGTGTGTGTGTTGAGTGAAGTCGTTTCTGGGCTATTTCTCTCTGGCTGTTGCTAGGATCTCGTTTCTCCTGAAGTCGTCTCCTGTATGTGAGGATCTGAATATTAAAAGTTAAACATGGAACATTTTTATTAAAGACCCACAACCAGGGCTGCATGATTAACCTTTACCGCGTTGATATGGAGGTTTTAACCACTGCGACGACCTATCCTCATGCGTCTGAGCTCTTTTTTTTCCCCTGTCTCTGACATTTGAGTGACAAAGTTATTCGCCAATCACAAAGGTCAAGCCCGCGTTTCTGGCTTGCTGGCCAATCAGAAATGGAGATGGAAAACGAGCTTGTGTGCTGGCCAATCAGAAATGGTGATGGAAAACGAGCTTGTGTGCTGGCCAATCAGAAATGGTGATGGAAAACGAGCTTGTGTACACGGCTCCGGCTGGAGTCAGCAGCTAACAACAAACACTGCACGTGTACCTGACGCTGCGCTGTGAGGGAGATGTTTTTATGGTGATATATACGTTATAACCACGTACACCTGACGCTGCGCTGTGAGGGAGATGTTTTTATGGTGATATATACGTTATAACCATGTGTACCTGACGCTGCGCTGTGAGGGAGATGTTTTTATGGTGATATATACGTTATAACCACGTAGACCTGACGCTGCGCTGTGAGGGAGATGTTTTTATGGTGATATATACGTTATAACCACGTAGACCTGAAGCTCCTCTCACCACATCCATCAGACTGTCCAAGATTTTGTGTTAGTCATTTATTCTATGAAGTTTCCATTTCATTAATTAGTGAGATCTAATACTCACTTTTATCAGCAATAAGTTCATACAGTGGAGAGCACATACATATATTCCCAGTGGCTTAAATTAAGCCAATTGGGAATTTTGTCTGCCCGCTTTACATCACAGCTCCTCCATACCGAGGCAACGGTGGGTTGAAGGCTTGAAAGGCAGGATTCATTACATTTACACTCGATCGGATGAGCGTTTTTTATAGTACATCATGGGAGTTGTTTTCATAAAACGTGCCGCAGTATTCACAATGTGAGGAGTCATTTTCTAAGGCAAAACGTCCCACACCAGACTTCCCCGAGGTGAAGTTGGTTTCAAGTTGGACATTGGCCTTTGGCGATCCGTGGAGTCAGCAGCACCTTGCAACTTGAAACCAACTTCACCGCAGGACCAGACTTCACCGCAGTCCAGACTTCACCGCAGGACCAGACTTCACCGCAGGACCAGACTTCACCGCAGTCCAGACTTCACCGCAGGACCAGACTTCACCGCAGGACCAGACTTCACCGCAGGACCAGACTTCACCGCAGGACCAGACTTCACCGCAGGACCAGACTTCACCGCAGTCCAGACTTCACCGCTGTCCAGACTTCACCGCTGTCCAGACTTCACCGCGGTCCAGACTCCCGCGGGTCCAGCTCACGGCCGCCCCCCCCCCTTCACCCTCCAACTTCACCGCGGTCCAGACTTCACCACGGGTCCAGACTTCACCGCGGGTCCAGACTTCACCACGGTCCAGACTTCACCACGGTCCAGACTTTACCACGGGTCCAGACTTCACCACGGTCCAGACTTCACTGCGGGTCCAGACTTCACCGCGGTCCAGACTTCACCGCAGGTCCAGACTTCACCGCAGGTCCAGACTTCACCGCAGGTCCAGACTTCACCGCAGGTCCAGACTTCACCACGGTCCAGACTTCCGCCCCCCCGCCCCCCCCCCGCCCCACCCCCCCCAGCCAACTCACCCGGCCAAATCACCCCGGCCAACCTCCCCCCGCCCACCCCCCCCGCCCCACCCCCCCCCGGCCCAACCCCACCCCGCCCACCCCCCCAGGCCCAACCTCCCCCCCGCCCAACCTCCCCCCCGCCCAACCTCCCCCCCGCCCAACCTCCCCCCCGCCCCAACCTCCCCCCCGTCCATAATTCTCACTGAGAAAAACTGATACATAATCCCTCCACGAGTTGTTTGGAGGGGTGCAGAATGAAAGTACAGCATTTCCCTAAGAAATAATACGAAGCCGTCCAGTTTTTCATGCAGATGTGAGGATGAGTGTTTACTGATTCTCAGACCAGTTATTGAGCCTCTGTCCCCCCCCCGCCCCCCACCCCGGCCAGCCAGATATAAGTCACCTCATGATGTGCATTTCATCTCAATTGGGGCAAAGTGGCTGAAGACAGTTTGACACGGTGGTGACATTAAGCAGCAGTAATGTGTGACAGATGGTTCATCTGAGGCTGCAAGCGCGCACACGTGCACGCTCACAGGATGATAAAGCCAGGCCATAACATTTACAAGTGCTACAAACCGCATTTCTGTGTAAATGTGAGTGTGTATGAGAGTAAATCCACACACTGCTGATGCTCGAGCTGGAAACACCTGCTGAGGTCCAACTTCAGCTCTGAATGGCTAAAACTAGCTGAACAGGATCCAGGTACCGACAAAAGAATCCAAAGTAGAACAAAACCGCTTATATCGCTAAGCTACGTCTGCACTAGGCTGTGTTAAACGTGCATGATACGCCCTTTTGTCCACATTTACCCGGTGTTTGAAGGTAGAGACCGTACCCCCCCCCCATCGTTTCTGTTTGTAAACACAATTCAAACGGAGCGCCCCTCCTCTCGGGCTAATGGCCGCCCTGTTCTTCATCCTCTTCAGCTTCAAGCCTCTCCTTCAAGGCTCGGAGGCGGCTGAAAGCCAAACCAAACCCTGGTTTTCCAACATGCACTATCTAAAGCTCTTTTTACAGACTACATTCTGACTATCGTACATTTAAATGGAATACGCTTGGATCAATTAATTTCCTTTGTTCTCAATGTCTTAAAAGTGTCATAACCTGCTGTTTTACATCAAAAATCCTTCTTAAATTATCTTCAAATGAGTTTTTAATTCTAGTTGGGTGGGAGGAAAATTTAATGAGCTCATTTTAACCTCTTTTTATCTCCAACTTTTGTTTGTGGCGAGAACACGTACGAGAGTCAGAGCTGTCTGTAAGCGCGTTCACGAGGCAAACGTCAAAGCCAAAACAACGTTTTATCAGGACAGAGCAGGTGAAGGAAAATGATGTCCCAGCAGAGAAAAACGTGATAAAAACGTAACGGTGCGGCTGATGGAGAGGATCCGGAGTAAAAGGGCTGGACTCTGTGCTCTATGTTAGATCAGATGTGTCCTCGCTGGTTTTTCCTCCTCGGTGCTGGATGATGAAGATGGTTGGGACAGCATCGGGTCTTTAGTTCACCTCTCCGTGTGCAACTGAACTGGTTTTCATCAGTAAAAAAGGCTTATTTAGCTGGTTGGTTATGAAGCTTTTGGAAGTGTTACGTTATTGTTGGGTCACCTCTGCAAACGCGTCATACCTGACAGAGTTTCCTACGGATGCTTTTTCTGCATATTTAACCTTTACATCCTCCTCTTCCTCTGTTCTGGGTGGAAAACCAGACAACCTGAAGCTCCTCTCAGACCAGAGCATCCAGATGCTGCACAGTTCACCATGATTGGCTGTTTTCTTTTCCAGAGAATGTTATATAACATTACATATGATAGAAAATCACAGGTTATTAAAGACAACGGACTCTCAGTTATTAACCCTTCCTTGTCCCTTTGCTCTTCATGTTTCTGTCCTTGTTCCATGCATTAATAACTTATTAATTACTGAAATTTGATTAATAATTTTTATTTCAGCAGTTTCTCTGTGTATCACTGTCTTCATCTTCCCTCCCTCTACGTTCTTGCATTAGCTGTTCTCTTATCTGGTAACTCGCTGGTATCAGTTCCTGCTCCACCATTACACACTTATGTTCTGGAGATAGTTTTGCTATTGCTGCCATTTTTTTATTCTTTATTGGAGAGCAGCAGGAACATTAACATAAATCAGTTTGGCCATTTTCCTTTCTTTAAGTTTTATGTCCTCATCCTGTTTTAGTCTTTAAAGTTTGTTTTTGAAAGGTTTGACTTGTTTTCTTGTGCCTGTCAGTCCAACCAGCTGCAGGTCTCGTGAGATTATAGTTAAACCAAGTTATTATTCAATGAGACGCCTTCTTTTATATTTATTTCATCCTTCTGGTCTCAGCACGAACTGTCTGAGGGGGATTTTCAGTGTTGTATGCATTCTGTTTTTCCTGTTACTGATATTATACGGTTTAATTCCCCTTTGGGATGAATTAATTATTTTTCCCTTTCATTTAACTACATGGCAGACTTTGGTTGGATGGAGGCAAGCCCTTCCAACCTCACAATAAAATATTATAATAAAACCTCCAAACCTTACAGAGATTAACTGTAATGCACCACAACAGCAAGACATAATGGCTAATATGGAGAGAAACATGTATGACGCCAAACCGCCAATCTATGATTATGTCACGGCTGACGTATTATCAGGCACGACAGTGAGCGATTGTCTGAACAAGTCTGTGAGAACTAGGGATGCACGATATAATCAGCCCCCTATCGGTATCAGCCTATATCGGCCTTAAAACTGAATATCGGCCACCCTACTTACATTTAACAGATCAGCCCGCTGTTTCTAAGTCTAAAAAAGACCCCAAACAAACAAACAAAAAAAAAACTTCTTTCTGACAGACTTTAAAACTTCTAAAGACTAGGGGTGGGAAAAAGTATTGATACACTCAAATATAGCGATATTTTCATATGCCGATATCATACTAACATTTAAAAACGCTGTATTGATCTATTTTACTAAGGGATCTTGCAATATTTCATCGTTCTGTTACGAAATGTCGTGAGATTTTGCAAGTAAAAAAGATTGAGACCGTGTTTTTAAATATCGATTTGATATCAGGATATGAAAATATCGCAATATTTCAGTATATCAATATTGTTGATTATGGTTAACAAAACTGCTATTTGCCATGACTGCTTATTTTTTCAGCTTTAATATCGGTATCGATATCGGTTATTGGCCACATGAGTTTTAAAATATTGGCATATCTGATATCGGCTAAAATTCTAATATCCTGCATCCCTAGTGAGAACTGACATCATAACATCAGTGTAAATGTCTGCATGCAACCCAGATGCATGTGAATGTCCTTCCCACTTCTGCTCCATCTTTATCGTCCTTCCTGCAGTCACACTCTCATTAGACTCAGCATGCTGCTTCGGTTTCTCCTCCACAGAGGCAGCTCTGCAGCTGCAATCCATCATCTTTAGTCCCTAACTAACTTACAAAGTGCTGTGCAGAGATCCACAGACACAAGAATAAACTCAACTTCCTAAGTGTATGCACAGTCACTGACGCAGAAAACCACCAAATACGCCCACATGCGGCAGGTTAATTCACGCCAGACGCCCACACGTGAATATAAACACAAAGACATTTACACAACAAAGCAGCGGCATGCCAGGATGCAGATCAAGACGTCAACCTCATCAAGCTGCTTTTAGGAGAGTAAAAGTTTGTTGTGACCTTGGAAACGACAGTTTAACATGACTGGTGCGTGACAGTTCTCCAACAGATCATAACCAACAGAAACAAACAAAAATCACAAACAACAACAGAGAGAGACAAGAGGTCATAGATCATCAGGTCACAGACATCTGATCCTGAACTTGGGTAAAATATGAATAGCTGGTGTTGATCAACCACTTAGAAACATGTCTGGAAAGGTTAAATTCACAATAGTAATTCAAATAACAAGAAAATAAACCAACAATAAATTAAAAAACTACAAAATTATCTTTTAGTGAAATAAAATACTGCTTTTGAATTGTGGTTGGAAATAATAATTTAAAAAATATAAACAAACGAAACTGTCCCGCACTGAAAAGAGCACCCGCCCGATTTGATCGGATGGACATCTCTAACCCTGATCATGGACGCTGGGCCAAAATACCTCTTAAAAGGGGCAGAAATCTTATTTAACAATACAGAAAACAGCTGATTGCAGTGATTGTCATCAACATTTCAGTGTCTCGGCCCCATCATGCTTGTTTACTTGTTTTATTTTTTGTGTGTCTGCCACAATTCAAATCAGTGTCATGATTTTCATAGATTTTTTTTTTATTACCTCCACACACACACAAGCACACACACCCATACACACACATATGTGTATGTGTGTGTATATACAGTATATATATACATACACACACACAGGGGTTAGACAATGAAACTGAAACAGCTGTCATTTTAGTGTGGGAGGTTTCATGGCTAAATCAGACCAGCCTGGTGGCAAATATTCATTAATTGCACCAGTAAGAGCAGAGTGTGAAGGTCCAATTAGCAGGTAAAAAGCACAGTTTTGCTCAAAACATTGCAATGCATACAACATTGTATCAGAGTTCAAAAGAGGACAAATTGTTGGTGCATGTCTTGCTGGCGCATCTGTGACCAAGACAAGTCTTTGTGATGTATCAAGAGCCACAGTATCCAGGGTAATGTCAGCATACCACCAAGAAGGACGAACCACATCCAACAGGACTGACTGTGGACGCAAGAGGAAGCTGTCTGAACGGGACGTTCGGGTTCTAACCCGGATTGTATCCAAAAAACGTAAAACCACAGCTGCCCAAATCACGGCATTCGCTTGGCCCAGGACTTGTGCTAGATGGGCCAAGGACTACTGAACCATTCTGGAGGACCATGTGCATCCAAAGGTTCAAACATTGTATCCTGAAGGCGGTGCAGTGTATCAGGATGACAATGCACAAATACACACAGCAAGACTGATGAAAGATTGGTTTGATGAACATGAAAGTGAAGTTGAACATCTCCCATGGCCTGCAAAGTCACCAGATCTAAATATTATTGAGCCACTTTGGGGAGTTTTGGAGGAGCGAGTCAGGAAACGTTTTCCTCCACCAGCATCACGTAGTGACCTGGCCACTATCCTGCAAGAAGTATGGCTTAAAACCCCTCTGACCACTGTTCAGGACTTGTACATGTCATTTCCAAGACGAACTGTCGCTGTATTGGCCGCAAAAGGAGGCCCCCCCCATACTAATAAATGATTGTGGTCTAAAACCAAGTGTTTCACTTTCATTGTATAACCCCTGTATGTACACATACACACTACTCACAAAAAGTTAGGGATATTCAACTTTTGTTTTTTGTAGAACAGAATGACGCAAAATAAATATTTAACCATTGAACAATGTACATGTGCATTGAAAAGTTTAAAGAAAGTTTAATTCAGTTCACCAGGAAAGGTTGAAGTGGATTTTCGTTTAATTCTGACATCATACAAAAAGCCAAATATCCTTAACTTTTTGTGAGGAGTGTATATAGATATATATATACACTCATATATATATATATATATATATATATATATATATATTTAAGGTTTATGTATTTGTGTCATTCAACTTAAAAGGTGCAATTTACAAAGTGATTAGATAAATAATATGTGAATAAATATATTTGAAGCTTTTGTTTGTTTGGATTTTGCTGATTAGGACTTACAGCTTAAAGGAATATTCCACCCACAGAATGATGTAACTTTATCTTCCACCCCCCTCATGGTGAGAAAGACTCTGCAGCACTTTTTTTAATATCTCAAATGCAGCCGGCGATCAGGAAGGCTTCTCGTCTCCCCCCAACTTTCATATAATGGAGTTCACCGGGGTCCGAGCCAAAAAGGTCCATAAAAGTCCACAAAAACTTGTCAATATTCCTCCAAACTGCTCGTCCAATGTAATCCAAGTGTCCTGAGTGGGTAGCGTCCAGAATTTACTGGAAACCATCATTTAGTAGATTTTTAGAGCCTAAACAGCAGAACATCGCATCTCCTGCGCGCACGCCGATGTGCGTTCATGAACCTACAGAAGCCGCGGAAGACGAGATCACTCGTTCTCTTTTTTCTTTCTTTCTTTGTTTTAAATCAACATCAACCCCTCTTGGACCCTCTTGTGTTTGTCCCGGTTTGTCTGCAGCTCTATCGCTTTTAGCACAATGTAAACAGAGAATTTCTTCTTCTGTGGTTGTATTATTGGCAGAGTAGGTTCTGAACACCGCGGCTTTGTGAAGGTGTTTATGTGCGCTTCACAGAAGTAAGATTTTTTAAACTTTTTAAATTGATTTCATGCAATATTCTAATTTTTTAAGTTTTAGAAATTGAGGTTTTCTTACAGCTGCAAGTCCTAATCAGCAACATTCACACAAATAAAAGCTTGAAATATATTAATTTGCATATTATTTGTCTATACAACATTAAAATTCCACATAAAAAATTAATAATTGAACTTTTTAACAATATTCTAATATTTTGTGTAGTACCTGTATATAAAACATTTAGAAGATGGATTAAGTTCTAAAAGCAGTCAGAAAGAGGTTTTCCTTTGTGTAAGTACTTTTACTGGTCTACCTTCTACAACCCTTCGGCCTGAAACCTCCCACCTCCTGGAAGCTCGTCTTTAACTCTTTGCGGGCGGTCTTCTGTATCTCAGTGGTTAAAACAGTTGTTTGTTGGGTCTCTGTACGGAGAGTACTACAAGTATAAATACTTCTGACTGTCCATCAAAACATGACACACAGTGTTTCATTCACCAGCCCTGCTGTTTCTTATATTACACGCTGTGTAGAGCTGTACACTCGGGGGACAAAACCTAAAGCCACGGCACATGAAACAAAAGCACACTCATCCACCAGAAGTACATATGGATTTTTCCACCAGCTTATCGTATTCCAGCAAGGTTGCAGTGACATATGAATCAGAATGGGCAGGATGAGAAAGGATACGCGTACATAAACACAACCTGGAGCGACAGATCTTGGAGTGTTTTATCTGAACCACGTGAAGCTCATGTCCACCGTTAACCGTGTCAACCTTCTGTTGTAGACGTTTGAAGGTCTACAGGGAGATTATTCAAACCGCATTAGAGTTGGTCTGTGATGAAAATGTGGAGGAAATGATTCCAAATAATCCACTGAATAAACCTGCGCCGGTCGTCCCCAAAATTATTCATAACCTCCAATCAATAAATAAAAGTTTTATGAAAATCATGACATTGATTTTGAATTGTGGTTTGAAAGAAATATTAAAAACAAACAAAAAATAAAACAAGTAAACAAGCATGATGGGGCTCCGAAGCTAAAATGCTATTTTCTGTAACGTCCAATCAGACGTCTGCACCTGTTCACAGGTATGTTGGTCCATTGTTCACGAGCAAGATGCTCAAATTGGTCTGGGTCAGTTTTGTTTGTTTGTTTTTTTAAAAATTATTTCCAACCACAATTCAAAAGCAACATTTTATTTCACTAACTTATAATTTTGTGAATTTTATTTATGATCAGTTTCTTGAGTTTCACGTTATTTGAATTACTGTTGTGAATTTGACCTTTTTTTTTTAATTGGAGGGTACGAATAATTTTGAGGATGACTGTATGTAAAAATGCAGAAACAGTGTTTATAAAACTGTCCACCTCAGCAGGGTCAGACAACACTGTCCTGAGTAACATCCATACATGGGTTCGGCATTAAAAGTGTGTTATCCTCAACAGTTGTTGGATAATCACCATGTTGAGTACAGTATTCCATTACTGACTAATTTAAAGTAAGTAAAAGTGCATTAATTGGTTTAACGTAATGCTCGTGGCTCGTCTATTGCTTTACAAGGTCACCATGCTGCATTAAGTATGTTCTTCCATTACCGCTACTGAAATGACTTCATCCTGCTCACAAATGTCAGTATGTAAATGTGATCGTTAAAGTTGACCCCAGCCAGCGCCGAGGAGACGACTGATGGTCTGTCAGGTCTTCAAAGTGAGTTTGTGTGTGGAGTGTAAAACTGAAATGTCAAATGATTCAGAAGCAATTCACCTCTCTCTAATGGCTTCATTCCTGAGTTGGTTAGTAGAGGACAGCTTTATAGAAACTAAAGAGATGAAAATGCACGTTGGTGGAGTTAGCTGGAACGAGGAGGAGCAGACAACAGGAATTTCATATCATATCATATATTTCATAGAGTATGAAACGCCAATATGATGAAAATGACACAGGTGCACTGTCTTTAACACCGAGTTTCACTCCACAACAAAGCAGATTTAAAACTGTCTCCCACAGCAAGAGGGCTGCCACAATCAGGAGTTTCTCCAGATGAGTGATTGTTTAGGCAGAAGACATCAAGATGAGTAAGGACATATACACTCCCCAACAAAATCTTAAAGTTATACCGTGTAACTTCTGACTCTTATATTAATCCTAAAATGAGCAGTATTAGATGATTTTTCGGGCCAGTATACAGTGACTGACGCTGGACAGCACTCTGAGCGTCTGCTCTCTGCAGACATCGTAACTTTGGAGAGGCAGCCGTCCATGAAAGTGCCGGAAAGCAAGTTGCTCCGTAAACACAGAAAGCTCTACTTTTCTCTCATTACTCGAAGCGTAGTCATGGTGGAACAAAGTAAAAAGGTGAAAGTGATGTCTGAGCAGGCCGGCAAAAAAAGAGGCAAAGGGATCACGGCAGATCAGAAACACGAGTGGACGTTGGAGATTTCTGAAACAGCAGCGTGGAAGCTAAACCCACCGTATCATTAGACTGGCACGTAAGTTTGGCTGTTGTGTAAATGTGATGCTTTCAGCGTTTATTCAAAACAACATCAATCAGAGCCGTATAAGCTGCCGATAGTTTCCTGTCAGTGAAACGCGGCTAAAGTTACTATAGTTACTATAAACCAAAGCTAACGTGACCCCCTTAACATTTTGCGCAATTGTGGCTGGTTTGCAGCATAAATGCGTCTGTAATTCATATAAATATCAAAGAAGTAACAGAACGATCGGCAGTTTGCTTGGTTTGGTTGTGTGGTTTTCATACGCTGTTCAGAAGGAAGCAGGACCACTGGAATGTCCCGTAATCTGAGCTAATCCAGACGTTCTCATAGCAAACGTGAGCTAATCCAGACGTTCTCATAGCAAACGTGAGCTAATCCAGACGTTCTCATAGCAACCGTGAGCTAATCCAGACGTTCTCATAGCAACCGTGAGCTAATCCAGACATTCTCATAACAACCGTGAGCTAATCCAGACATTCTCATAACAACCGTGAGCTAATCCAGACATTCTCATAACAACCGTGAGCTAATCCAGACGTTCTCATAACAAAGGTGAGCTAATCCAGACGTTCTCATAACAAACGTGAGCTAATCCAGACGTTCTCATAACAAACGTGAGCTAATCCAGACGTTCTCATAACAAACGTGAGCTAATCCAGACGTTCTCATAACAAACGTGAGCTAATCCAGACGTTCTCATAAACGTGAGCTAATCCAGACGTTCTCATAGCAAACGTGAGCTAATCCAGACGTTCTCATAACAAACGTGAGCTAATCCAGACGTTCTCATAACAAACGTGAGCTAATCCAGACGTTCTCATAACAACCGTGAGCTAATCCAGACGTTCTCATAGCAAACGTGAGCTAATCCAGACGTTCTCATAGCAAACGTGAGCTAATCCAGACGTTCTCATAGCAAACGTGAGCTAATCCAGACGTTCTCATAGCAAACGTGAGCTAATCCAGACGTTCTCATAGCAAACGTGAGCTAATCCAGACGTTCTCATAGCAAACGTGAGCTAATCCAGACGTTCTCATAACAACCGTGAGCTAATCCAGACGTTCTCATAGCAAACGTGAGCTAATCCAGATGTTCTCATAACAACCGTGAGCTAATCCAGACGTTCTCATAACAACCGTGAGCTAATCCAGACGTTCTCATAGCAAACGTGAGCTAATCCAGATGTTCTCATAGCAAACGTGAGCTAATCCAGACGTTCTCATAGCAAACGTGAGCTAATCCAGACGTTCTCATAACAACCGTGAGCTAATCCAGACGTTCTCATAACAACCGTGAGCTAATCCAGACGTTCTCATAACAACCGTGAGCTAATCCAGACGTTCTCATAACAACCGTGAGCTAATCCAGACGTTCTCATAACAACCGTGAGCTAATCCAGATGTTCTCATAACAACCGTGAGCTAATCCAGACGTTCTCATAACAAACGTGAGCTAATCCAGACGTTCTCATAACAACCGTGAGCTAATCCAGATGTTCTCATAACAACCGTGAGCTAATCCAGATGTTCTCATAACAACCGTGAGCTAATCCAGACATTCTCATAACAACCGTGAGCTAATCCAGACATTCTCATATTAAACGTGAGCTAATCCAGACGTTCTCATAACAAACGTGAGCTAATCCAGACGTTCTCATAACAACCGTGAGCTAATCCAGACGTTCTCATAACAACCGTGAGCTAATCCAGACGTTCTCATAACAAACGTGAGCTAATCCAGACGTTCTCATAACAACCGTGAGCTAATCCAGACGTTCTCATAACAACCGTGAGCTAATCCAGACGTTCTCATAGCAACCGTGAGCTAATCCAGACATTCTCATAACAACCGTGAGCTAATCCAGACATTCTCATAACAACCGTGAGCTAATCCAGACATTCTCATAACAACCGTGAGCTAATCCAGACGTTCTCATAACAAAGGTGAGCTAATCCAGACGTTCTCATAACAAACGTGAGCTAATCCAGACGTTCTCATAACAAACGTGAGCTAATCCAGACGTTCTCATAACAAACGTGAGCTAATCCAGACGTTCTCATAACAAACGTGAGCTAATCCAGACGTTCTCATAGCAAACGTGAGCTAATCCAGACGTTCTCATAGCAAACATGAGCTAATCCAGACGTTCTCATAACAAACGTGAGCTATTCCAGACGTTCTCATAACAAACGTGAGCTAATCCAGACGTTCTCATAACAAACGTGAGCTAATCCAGACGTTCTCATAGCAAACGTGAGCTAATCCAGACGTTCTCATAACAAACGTGAGCTAATCCAGACGTTCTCATAGCAAACGTGAGCTAATCCAGACGTTCTCATAGCAAACGTGAGCTAATCCAGACGTTCTCATAGCAAACGTGAGCTAATCCAGACGTTCTCATAGCAAACGTGAGCTAATCCAGACGTTCTCATAACAACCGTGAGCTAATCCAGACGTTCTCATAGCAAACGTGAGCTAATCCAGATGTTCTCATAACAACCGTGAGCTAATCCAGACGTTCTCATAACAACCGTGAGCTAATCCAGACGTTCTCATAGCAAACGTGAGCTAATCCAGATGTTCTCATAGCAAACGTGAGCTAATCCAGACGTTCTCATAGCAAACGTGAGCTAATCCAGACGTTCTCATAACAACCGTGAGCTAATCCAGACGTTCTCATAACAACCGTGAGCTAATCCAGACGTTCTCATAACAACCGTGAGCTAATCCAGACGTTCTCATAACAACCGTGAGCTAATCCAGACGTTCTCATAACAACCGTGAGCTAATCCAGATGTTCTCATAACAACCGTGAGCTAATCCAGACGTTCTCATAACAAACGTGAGCTAATCCAGACGTTCTCATAACAACCGTGAGCTAATCCAGATGTTCTCATAACAACCGTGAGCTAATCCAGATGTTCTCATAACAACCGTGAGCTAATCCAGACATTCTCATAACAACCGTGAGCTAATCCAGACGTTCTCATATTAAACGTGAGCTAATCCAGACGTTCTCATAACAAACGTGAGCTAATCCAGACGTTCTCATAACAACCGTGAGCTAATCCAGACGTTCTCATAACAACCGTGAGCTAATCCAGACGTTCTCATAACAAACGTGAGCTAATCCAGACGTTCTCATAACAACCGTGAGCTAATCCAGACGTTCTCATAACAACCGTGAGCTAATCCAGACGTTCTCATAACAAACGTGAGCTAATCCAGACGTTCTCATAACAACCGTGAGCTAATCCAGACGTTCTCATAACAACCGTGAGCTAATCCAGACGTTCTCATAGCAAACGTGAGCTAATCCAGACGTTCTCATAACAACCGTGAGCTAATCCAGACGTTCTCATAACAAACGTGAGCTAATCCAGACGTTCTCATAACAACCGTGAGCTAATCCAGATGTTCTCATAACAACCGTGAGCTAATCCAGACGTTCTCATAACAAATGTGAGCTAATCCAGACGTTCTCATATTAAACGTGAGCTAATCCAGACGTTCTCATAACAAACGTGAGCTAATCCAGATGTTCTCATAACAAATGTGAGCTAATCCAGATGTTCTCATAACATCCAAGAGTTTTGCAAAGTTACGTCTTCATTCAGTGCACAAAACTACTTGGTTTCGTGGCCAGTTTAGATTGTGCATTTATCTTTGCATTGTGCGTTTGTGTGTGTGATGTGTCAGCTGTGTAAACATCTATAATTAGAAACAGAGGCGCGTACCTCCGCCAGGGGCAGATCCTCCAACGGTGAAAAATCCTTTAGAAAATTCTTGAATCTTGATGGACTCGTTTATTTTAATATCCAAACACGTGAGAGGAGATTTAAATTTGCGTCTTTGCCGTGAGGCCTGTGAGATGTTGACGCCATTGCAGGTTTAGCTCCTAGTGGCCGAAAGTTACACGGTAGAACTTTAAGTAGAAGGATTTGCATTTTGTGTTGGAGGATCAAAACCAGGTTGCAAGTAGAGCTCGAAAATGCAAAAAGAAGAAACAGGAACCCAGTGACAAAAGTAGAGGGTAGGGTCTGTACTGAAGCCTGCATTTAACCGAAAACAGGCTGATCAGAAGAGTGAAAGCATCACGGGCTGACTGGAACAGACTCCTGCGCAATCAGCGAACGTCCGTCTCCTCGTAGCAGCAGTTTGTTACAACATGCAGATGTGTCCATGCAACGCCTGCAGAAGTAGAAAAAAGACCCTCCAGTTGCTCTTTCTGGAACTAATGAGCTTTTTCCTTCTCAAGAAAGCGAATAGTGACAGATATGGAAACTGCAGGCTAGCTGCTCCTGCTGCAGGCAGGGACAGAGGTCTACCATGGTCACGGGTCAACAAGATATGCAGCCAGGTTTTACTGCAGTCTGCAGGCCAGCTGCTAACAAGGATGTAAATGTCAGCGAGACCGCAACTATGAAGGTACTCTGCTGCTTATGGATACAAATGTCAAAGCTCCCACAATGCAATGCCAAAAGAAAAAATCGTATCTATAAAAAGCCTTTAAAAATGTCACGTTAAGTCACAAGAAAAATCAAACCATCACAGAATTCTGGCTCATTATTCTGCTTCAGTTAATACTGAAGCTGCAAAATATTCAGAAGTTTTTTTTTAATTCTTCAACATTTGGCAACAATAACTGTTGAGTACTGTAATGATACTATCTGTCATATACTGTATAAACAAATACTGAAATCCATGGTGCGTACTCCTGCTGGGTTCCTGCGAGCCTTGAGGCTCATTGAGGTCGCTGAGGCATGCTGATGTTGAAATCATTTTCAATACATTGTGAAATACAACAGATGCCTAATAGAGATGAAGGATATTAAAGGAGTGATGACATCACAGCAGTAAAAACTGCTTCATGTAGGTGACATTACTGCATATGTAAATACTCCAAAGCAAAAAAGTCACTTTTTACAGCGGGGGGTTGTTTTGGCAGCCAGACCTCCCCCCTCAGTAAAACAGTTGGGTGCAGTAATGATATGCAGCTTTACCAGGAGACCACGTTGACTTTATTTTGATTGGCTACACCTTATTTGGCTATGACCTTATTTGGAGAATCTAGGTCAAGCTGCGGTTGGACTTTGCTAAAGGCTAACTGCTAGCAACATGGGCAGTTCAGACAGTGAGCTACGTTTATCAGACAAGACAGCATTTAGAAAATAAATAAACTTACAGGTAATGACAAGGTTGTGGCCCCCTCCCTCAGTGTTACTGCAGAAGTTTTCTTTTAAATCCATTTGTTTGAAAACCCAGACCTGACTGCACAGAAGTTACTACTAGCTCAATACACGCAGCTGAATCAGACAGGGAGGGGGAGAGCTGAGCAGAGGGTGGAAGGACAGAGGTGGGGGGATCGGGGGGGGGCTGTTTGCTTGATAGTGTGCTCTGATTGGAGCAGTTGAATGACGTAGAATGATAGAACTACGTAGAATGATGGAACTACGTAGAATGATGGAACTACGTAGAATGATGGAACTACGTAGAATGATAGAACTACGTAGAATGATGGAACTACGTAGAATGATAGAACTACGTAGAATGATAGAACTATGTGGAATGATAGAACTACGTAGAATGATAGAACCACGTGGAATGATAGAACTACATAGAATGATAGAACTACATAGAATGATAGAACTACGTAGAATGATGGAACTACGTAGAATGATAGAACTACGTAGAATGATAGAACTACGTAGAATGATGGAACTACGTAGAATGATAGAACTACATAGAATGATAGAACTACGTAGAATGATGGAACTACGTAGAATGATAGAACTACGTAGAATGATGGAACTACGTAGAATGATAGAACTACGTAGAATGATAGAACTACGTAGAATGATGGAACTCCGTAGAATGATAGAACTACGTAGAATGATGGAACTATGTAGAATGATAGAACTACGTAGAATGATAGAACTACGTAGAATGATGGAACTACGTAGAATGATAGAACTACATAGAATGATGGAACTACGTAGAATGATGGAACTACGTAGAATGATAAAACTACATTGAATGATGGAACTACGTAGAATGATAGAACTACGTAGAATGATAGAACTACGTAGAATGATAGAACTACGTAGAATGATAAGCTGCTGTCTGATTCAACTGTTTCTGAACAAAGAAACAAAGCTGACAGACCATAAACAGGAACTTTGATTCTCACTCTGACACATATTCACATCATTGCACAACAGATCATATTATACCCCCAAAACCCAAGAAAAGGGAAATTTGATGTCATTGCACCTCTAAATCTAACCAGGAATATCCGATTTTATTGGTCAATATTGGCAGTAAAATGTGATATTGGAAAATATCGGTATCGTTGTTGTTGGACCGATATTTTTACGAATGAGATCTGGTGAGATCTTGTTCCATCAGTGTTGGTCCAGAATGAATTAAAGTCCCCGTTATCCTGGAAGAACTTCATTTCCCAGCGTTCCTTTCAGAGTCATGTGACTATGGTGCAGCTGCTGCTGCTACAGAC
>JALJCO010002835.1:77500-121700 GCA_023101725.1 Atherinomorus stipes | reverse complement strand
CAAGTGTATCTATCTGCGGCTTGAAACCCAGTGGGGCGTGTCATATGGTGGGTGTGTTCTATAGTGGGCGTGTCACATTGTGGGTGGGTCTGCTTAGGTTTAGGGTGGGGTCAGGGGTAGGGCTAGATTTTACCGTGCTCTCATTGGCCTGGTGGGCGTGTCGTCGAGTAACGTCCACTACGACACGCCCACTTTACCACACTCTAATCCCATTGATGTAAGTCACAACCCCTCCCAAAAGAAGATAAACCTTCCCACCAAGATACAGAAGAGGCTGAAAACAACCCTTCTTCCGTACCCCCACAGATAAAGAAGGTGAAAGTGAGCTTTGTCTGTTCCTGAATGTCTCAGACACACGATTACTGAAGAAGTCCCAGACACCCCATTCCCAAATGCCATCCCAGACACCCTACCCTGAGCTCTCCCTCAGTCCCTTCCCCCCGCACGTTTGTTTTTTTCCTTTTCATTTTGATGTTTGTGTTTGTTTTATGTATATTTTCAAAGGAGCACTGTTTTGATTAAAAATGACAACCGTGTTTTAAATTGTATTTTTTATATTTTAAAGTGCAAAATGTAAATTGATGGTTTTATTAAGAGTTCAAATGTTAAAACGGGGTTTAAAACCATGTCAAATAAGGTTTAAGACCATGTTCAATAAAAACCTGTAAAACCTGAAACCCAATTTTGTTTGTAAGATCAAGGAAATGGTTGGACAAAAAAGAATGGAAGAAAATAATAGCATTTTGTTTGAGTCCCCTTGAGTAGATTTCTCCCGAGTTCAAGCTAAATTGAAGCATCATCCAGTTTGGACCCAATAGGAATGATAAAACTTTGGAATCGAGTTTAGAATGGCATGAATTGGCTTCAAGAGTTGAATTCACATTGGCTTTGATGGGCTTAGGGAATGGTGCTTCCTACTGTGTACAGAGCCTCCATACAAATTTCATTCCCAAATTTAAAAAAGTCAAGGAACCGTAATGCCCTTTCCTTTCTGTCTGAATCAGACATACACAATAAACAATTACTTACGTACTAATAATAATAATGTCAATAATAATCATTATTATTGTTTTCATTATAATGTTTTGTACAAGTGCCTTTCAAGGCCCACAAGGACACTTTAGTTTACAACATTAGAAATACTATAACAACATACAATATCCAATCATCGCAGTGGTCAGTTTTTGCTCCGGTGGCTCAAACAAGTCGGGTTTCAGCAGTGCGGCTGCAGCCTTCATCGTCTCTGCTTGTACAGGATACGGGACGGAAACACTCCTGTGCGTGGGCGTGGCCTCAGCGCCTCCAGCGGACACGCCCCGAGTGTTTCAGGGAAGATAAAACTGATCCGATGTTATTAATCATTCAAACTTGGCTGGGTGATTAATGACTAATATTTCTGTGGTGTGACAAACTCAGAACACATTTATTGTGACTTTACACGGACTTTAAAAATGGCAGTGAATTGAATGGACATGGACAAATTAGTGGTGCAGATTTATAAACTAAAATAAATTTTTAAAAATCTAAATAAAATATTAATAATTTAAATATAATTTTATGTACAAACAATTCAGCAAAAGTTTTCTGCAAGATTTTTGTGGTTTTATGTGGTTCTTTTTGGTAATATTAAACATATTAATGACTTATTAGCAATTAAATAATTACTTGAGGTAAATGAAAGGAAACACCATTGAAAATCTAATATTTGAAAATCTTATTTTGTGAGTACTGCTGTAGAAAATGAAATTTAATTCATTGCCCCGTGTCATACTGTAACTTGTCACAATAGGGGATTATCACGCTTACCGGAAGTTCACGGATTTTGGGCACTTCCTCTTCGGGCCATGTTAACGACAGCCGTTCCTGCTCTGTTATACTGTTTAAATCGGATAAACTCCAAACATACTCAAGTTTTCATTCCAGACTGAAGTGACACTAAAGGAAGAAGTGGATCAAAGCGATCGATTCGCCGCGGTGAAGGGCAGAACTTTGTAATAAAACACACGTTTGTTTGTCGCCGGTGGGGCACAACACCGGCACTTCACAGAATGCTAGCATTAGCCAGCTAGCGTTTACTGACGTGCTTAACATTGTGCGTCTTAAAACACACAAACATCTGAAAATCGGGTCTGTACCTCCCCGTTTCCAGTGGAACAACTGGGGACTGCCAAGAAAGGAGACGCTTTCAGATGCTTGTGTGTTTTCAACCGCACAAAGTTAGGCACGTTATCAAGCTGGCTAATGCTAACCTGCTGTACACGACTGCGCAGTCTGCCGGCCACAAACAAACGTGTGTCGTTTTATTATAAAGTTCGGTCCTTCACTGTGGCGAGCTGGTCGTTTTTGATCCACTTCTTCTTTAGCATCACTTCAGTCTGGAATGTAAGCTTTGCATTGGCGTTCAGGAACGTATTACAAAGTTTAACAGAGTAGTAGTCGGCGGACTACTGTTAGCAGGTTAGCATTAGCCAGCTTGATGACGTGCCTAACTTTGTGCGGCTGAAAACACACAAGCATCTGAAAGCGTCTCCTTTCTTGGCAGTCCCCAGTTGTTCCACTGGAAACGGGGAGGTACAGACCCGATTTTCAGATGTTTGTGTGTTTTAAGACGCACAATGTTAAGCACGTCAGTAAACGCTAGCTGGCTAATGCTAGCATGCTGTGAAGTGCAGGTGTTGTGCCCCATCGGCGACAAACTTACGTGTGTTTTATTATAAAGTTCAGCCCTTCACCGTGGCGAATCGATCGCTTTGATCCACTTCTTCCTTAGTATTACTTCAGTCTGGAATCCGTGAAAATTTCAGTAGGGTTGGCGTTTATTCACGTTATCTATGAAGTAAAGCAGGGACATTGACCTGGGCCGGAAGTGGGCCCTCTAAGTGTTTCAAACCGGAAGTTCGGAACACGGAAGCGTGATAATCCCCTTTACTAAAATCATATGATAAATAAAAAGAAAATGTCTCTTAAATTTAGACACCTCTGCTTTAGGATGTCCCATTCGGCCTGCATTGCATCTTGGGATAGGAATTGCCACGAAGGTTAAGCATTGGACCATCCTAAAAATCTGGGGAAAATAAGACCACATTTGTAGGCTGCATTTGAAGGAGCCTTCGAATCTAGACAGCCTTGAACGCATCGCTGTGACGTCAGCGGTTTTCAAATCTGGCCATGGAAGGACGAGCCTGCTAATCTGGACGCAGCCAATATGAATTTAAGATGAGATGAGATAAGATCAATTTTATTAATCCCGGTGGAAACTGTTTTGCCAGAGTGCGGTGAAGCAAAAAAAACAAAATAATAATAGTAATGATAATAAAACAAAACAAAAAGTTGCAGGAGCAGCCACACAATGACAAAAAGTGTGACTTTTAGTCCAGAAAATACGGTAACTACATTTGAAGTAGTTGAATGTTCAGTTGTTGTGGTGAATGGTTTGTTTAAACTAAAGGGAAATTTCTCTTTTTTTGGACCTGGGGGTGTGTTTTCCTTTCATATGTGTGAGTGATGGAGAAAGGAATTTTCCAGATAGCTCCAGTATTGATCCAGGCAGGCAGCCTAGCAGCACAGCTAATGATAAGTATAGGGGAACTGGCCCCCGCGTCTAAGTTTGCCCTAAAGACCTACTTTTTTTCCCACACTGAAGGGCTCAGATAGTCTCAATGAGTGTCCGATAACATACTAGAGAGGAGAAATGAACCAAAGTATCTACAATACCTGGAGATCGCTGTTTGTTTTGGTGTTTGTGTCCAAAACTCGGGATGCTGGAAATCAAATCTCGTTCTGAAATCACACGATAACTTGCGTCAGAACACTAGTGAGGGATGCGAGTTTTAACGTGATTTCCGAGATCACGTGATAACTCGCTTTAAAACACCGATGGGGGACATGAGTTATTGCACGATTTACGAAATCACGCAATAACTTGCATCAAAAAACTGGTGGGGGATGTAAGTTATCACGCGATTTACGAGATCACATGATAACTCGGGTCAAAACACCGATGGGGGACGTGAGTTATCATGCGATTTGCAAAATCACGCAATAACTCGTGTCAAAACACCGGCGGGGTATACCAGTTATCGCGCAATTTTTGGAACGATTTGGACACAAACGCCAAAACAAACAGCGGTTTCCAGGTAATGTAGATTAGGGCTGGGAAAAAAAATCGATACACTGAAATATCGCGATATTTTCTAATGCTGATATCATATCGATATGTAAAAATGTGTAATCGATCTATTTTACTAATGAAATCTCGCCGAGATTTTGTTGTTCAGTCAAGAAATCTTGCGGGTTTTCGTGAAATCTCGCGAGATCTCGTGAAATCTCGTGAAATCTCGCGAGATTTCACCGCTATCTTACAAAATCCTGCGAGATTTCGTTGGTAAAATAGATCAATACTGCATTTTTGAATCTTTATATGAAATCTTCATATGAAAATATCGCGATATTTCAGTGCATCGATTTTTTCCCAACCCTAATGTAGATACTTTGGTCCATTCTCTTCTCTAGTATGGTGTTGGACATGCGTTGAGACTATCTGAGCCCTTCAGTGTGGAAAAAAAAGCAGGTTTCTAGGGCAAACTTAGACGCGGGGGGCCAGTTGCCCCATACTTATTAGCTGGGCTGCTATGCTGCTGCTAGGTTGCCTGCCCGGATAAATACGGGAGCTATCTTGAAAATACCTTTCTCCATCACTCACATAAATGAAAGGACATATGAAAACACACCCCAGGTAAAAAAAAAAAAAAAGAAGCAAAATTCCCCTTTGAAATAACATGAATTTAATAGTTCCAATACTTGTAATATCAGGTGTGCATGCATCTTCTTTTAATTCCTAGTCAAACCTCGACTCTTCTCTTCCTTCTGTTGTCCATTCATTGATGGGAATGACGCCAGCTCGGTCAAACTTTGAGACCAAAGAATTGTGGCTGCGTCCATGTCTTCTACACAGTCCGCCTTCCGAGCTCCGTCAGATGGCTTTCCCAGGATGAGGATGCTCATGAAGAAGAACAAGATGAAGAAGAGCCACATGAAGAAGCGATCCATCACCTTGGCGACCTTCCTCCACTCCCCGATGCGCAGCTGAGCCGTTCGCTGATCCAGATACGAGTTGGCGATGTATTCAACGTTCTTGCACAGACGCTGGTGCTGGCAAGCACACTGGCTTTTCACCGAGATCTCCTTCGTGTTCTCTCCATCTTCACCTCCAACACCTTTCTTCTCCTCCACATACTCGCCTCCTCCTCCTCCACTACCGGTCCCATTCGGCTTGTCTTCTCGCTCCTCACCTCCATCAGCAGCTCCTTTCTCCTCCGAGTGGTCGATGGTCACGAAGAGGTCCTCCTTCCACACCGTCTGCTGGGTTAGATTCTGCTGCCCCGCCCCGTCTTCCCCCACCTTCCCCCTCCACACCTGCCCGTTCACCTCCCAGCTCGTCCCCTGGGTGGTGCCGGCTGACGGGGCATCAGACTCCTCCTGTGACAAGGGTCGCTTCCTGGACGAGGCCCCGCCGAGGCAGCTCTCGCTGACCTCGCTGACGAAGCAAACCCGGGCCAGGTAGTTGAGGACGACGCGTTTGGCCCACTTTGGGACGGGACGGGCCTCGGGACCACAGTGGTGTATGTTCATGATGAAGATGGTGAGGCCTGTGGAGGCGGTGACCATCGTCATGGTGGCGATATAGTACTTTCCTGTTGAGAAAAGACCAGAACAAACATTTAGACACTTTGGCCCTGATTTACTAAGAGTCCAAATAAAGACCGCTAATTTCTTTGCCTCGCTAATAAATAGCGTGCGCTGTCTCTTCAGCGTTTGCGGGTGATCTACAAAGATTACACGCGCAATCTGTAACAGGCGCAAACAGCAGTATTTAAATGAGGATTTAGCGTGCACTATTCCTGCGCCACGGAAAGTTCAGAAGAGCATGTGGTAAACGCAAAATGAAATTCATCCTGATAGAGAGATATTAAACTCTTCATTTACTTTTTGAATATTTTCACCAATTCAAGCTCATATGAAGTGGAGGGTTTTAATGATGTAAAATGGAGATATGACGTTTGTACCCGACAGCAACAAAAGCAGTTAACTTTGTTTTTCCACAATGGTGTTTGTTTTTGCAAATGAACTCTTCATGATGTCTATAAAATAAAGACAATGCAGCAGGTTTCCCTGTGGGTTGTAAAAAGAGGCCAGTTTAAGGACATGGATAAGGACACACTGTTGAAGATGGTCTGATATTACGCACAGACTGCGCGCTCTTTGGTACAATGCCAGGCGCTAGACCTGCGTAATTGCCTCCCACCCCACGCAAAACTCAGTAAAAAATAGTATCAATAGTTTGTGCGACGTTACTGGTTATTTTCAATGAGTTTTCTGTGGCTGGGGGCGAACTTCACGCAGGAAAGCAACCTCAGAAGAGCAACAGCAGTCGCTGCGGTGTGGAGGAGCAGGAGCTGATCTTAATTTAAAAATATGCCATTGGCAGGAAATAAAAGAAAATAAAAAGACATAGTGTCAGCTTTAACTACCATGAAAAAGTCATTTTTATTCAGATAAATGAGTTTTTAATTAGAAACAATATTTCAGAAAAAATTCCAGTCTGGTTTTGGAACAGACCACAGTACTGAGACGGCCCTTTAAAAGATTATTATTGATTTCAGATGTCATTTGGATGCACAAAATCTTTCTCTTCTGGTGCGACTGGATTTAAAGGGGAAGTTCGTTTTTTTTTTCAATCTCGACCTTTCTTCAAGCATGAAATATGTTCATTTACTCACCCAGACAGTTTTGGTGCAACTTGAATTTCTTTGGGAGATATTTAGATCCTCTAGAGATCAGCGTATGTCCAATATAATGGAAGTGATGGGGCAACCACGCGCAGCCTCTAAGTAAGGCATTATCTGCCACAAACTTCTTCATTTCACCAATGTTTTGTTACGAAACATTAGTCAGAACCCCCACCCACCTGTGAGCTCGAGGCACCTTTTATGTGGTAATTTGTCCTTATTTACGGACATTTTTACTGCAGCGGCTTTGATGACATCACTATGATGCAACACCATAACAAGTAAATGTTTGGGCCTGCAAGGTCTGACCAGCATCCTCCCCCACCATCTGAGCCCACTCACCACCAGGTGGTAATCAGTGGACAGTTCCGCCCTCTCTTCACCCAAGTGTCCAGGATAAGGGGCCGCAAGTCCGATGACACGATTACAAAGTCGATCATTGAGCTGTGGCCTAAGGTGTCCTAATGCCAGGTGTACATGTGGTCACTCTTATGCCTGAACATGGTGTACGTTATGGACAATCCATGATGAGCACAGAAGTCCAACAACAAAACACCACTCAGGTTCAGATCAGGGGGGCCATTCCTCCCAATCACGGCCCTTCAGGTCTCACTGTCTTTGCCCATGTGAGCATTGATGTCCCCCAGCAGAACGATGGAGTCCCCGGAAGGAGCGCTTTCCAACACGCCGTCCAAGGACTCAAGATAGGGTGGGTACTCTGAGCTGCTGTTCGGTGCATAGGCACAAACAAAAGTCAGGGCCTGTCCCCCCACCCGGCGGCAGAGGGACGCTACCCTTTTGTCCACCGGGGTAAACCCCAACGTACAGGCGCCGAGCCGGGGGGCAATGAGTATGCCCACACCTGCCCCGGGCCTCTAACCGGGAGCAACTCCGGAGTGGAACAAGGTCCAGCCCCTCTCCAGGATGGTTTCCAGAGTCCGAGCCGTGCGTTGAGGTGAGTCCAACTATATCTAGTCAGAACCTCAACCTCACGCACCAGCTCAGGCTCCTTTCCAACCAGAGAGGTGACATTCCACGTCTCTAGAGCTAGCTTCTGCAGCCGGGGATTGGACCGCCAGGGTCTCCCACTGCCCTCGGCCGCTACCTAGCTCACACTGCACCTGACCCCACCCCCTCTCATGGGTGGTGGGTCCACAAGAAGAGGGGCCCATGTCAACCTTTCGGGCTGAGCCCAACCGGGCCACCAGGCACTCGCCTCCGTGCCCCACCTCCAGGCCTGGCTCCAGAGGGGGGCCCCGGTGACCCGCATCCAGGCAGGGACACAGGACTCCGATGATGTTTTCTTCCATAGGGGTGTGTGGGCTGCGCTTTGTCTGGTCCCTCCCCTAGTAACCTGTTTGCCATGGGCGACCCTGCCAGGGGCATAATCTAGCCCCAGACAACATAGCCCCTAGGATCCTCAGAACACGCAAACCCCTCCACCACGATAAGGTGGCAGCCCAGGGAGGGGGAATTTTTTTGGAAGGGATAGGAAAGGAGGAAAAATAGAAGAGAGGTGAGGGTAAAGAGTTGAGAAAAGGATGAACGAAAAAGACCCACTGAGCACTAGACATTGATTCTTGGTTGAAAATAAAGAGCTGTGGGCCGAATGAAAGGATCGTCACCGGGGTGGTACCCTTAAAGGTACTGTTGCTTTACCCTCAACACTACAGTTTCTACTTTGTAAAGACCAATACTATACCCCTGGGGGCTGTCTGGTCTTTATGAGGTATCACTGCACTTCTAAGGGTATCAACAGAACCTTTGAGGGAACCACCCCACCGAGAATCCTTTACTCTAAAGGTACAATTATCTGAAATATCTATATGAACAGTAGTGTTCCAGAGATGCATCTCAGATATTAATGTTTTTTGTAACTATACAGCCACACTCTCAGAAAATGAATATCTAACTGTCTCTTTAGGGTTACAAAGGATTGTCCCTGGGATGGAACCCTGAATGGTACTGCTGTTGTACCCTTAACAGAACAGTTTATACCTTATAAAGACCAATACTGTTCCTCAGGGGACTATCTGGTCTTCAAAAAGTACAAACTGCACTGTTGAGGATACAACAGTAGTACCTTTGAGGGTACCATCTTATAATAATAATAATTTTTCTACAGATTTCTACAGCGCTTTTCAAGGCACTCAAAGCGCATCACACTAGGTCTATAGTTCTTTCACTCCTCAGTCGTACTTGGTGATGGTAAACTACATATGTAGCCACAGCTGCCCTGGGGCAGACTGACGGAAGCGTGGCTGCCATTTCGCGCCTACGGCCCCCCCGACCATCACCGGAACCATTCACACACATTCACACACCAGCAGTCATACTTGGTGATGGTAAACTACGTAGGCTATGTAGCCACAGCTGCCCTGGGGCAGACTGACGGAAGCGTGGCTGCCATTTCGCGCCTACGGCCCCTCCGACCACCACCGGAACCATTCACACACATTCACACACCAGCAGTGCCCCCACTGGAGGCAAGGAGGGTTAAGTGTCTTGCCCAAGGACACAACGACTCATGGCTAGGGGATTGGGATTCGAACCGCCGATCCTTTGATCATTGGCCGACCTGCTCTACCACCTGAGCCACAGCCGCCCTTCTTAGTGGTAATCCTTTATAACCCGAAAGTACTTTGATTTCTGAGAGTGTAAACAATAATGACATATATCAGAAAATAAATTTAGATGTCTCTTTAACGTCTTTTCAACCAAAAAGTGCCCAGTGGGGATGAAAGGAAAGGGATAGAGGGAGTAAAGTTAGAGGTTAGAGTTAAAATGTGAGTTTGGCGAAGGTGGGGAGAAATTCCCCCATGATCTTAGAGGATCATGGGGGAATTTCTTTCTTTTTCAGTGTGAGGAAGATATTCCTCAGATGTCTGGTTGGTTTCTTCTTCTGTTGACGTTTGAGCTTCTAGATTGTGGATTCTCCTCAGTAACCTCTCTCTGAAGAGTTTTCTGTCTTTTTCTTTATTTTCTTGAAACTCTTTCAAGGAAGACATTTTTTCCAGAAGCTCTGACCTCTCATCACGATGTCGCTGCTGCTGGTCCTCAGGTTTTCTTTAAAACTTCGATGTCTCTTTGGTTTTTTCTTCTGTTGATGTTTGAGCTTCTAGATTCTCAATGTGCCTCAGTAAGCTTTCTCTAAAGAGTTCTCTATATTTTTCTTTGTCTTCTGGAAACTTTTTCAAGGAAGACATTTTTTCCAGAAGCTCTGACTTCTTATCACGATGTCGCTGCTGCTGGTCCTCAGGTTTTCTCTCAAACTCCAATGTCTCTTTGGTTTTTTCTTCTGTTGACGTTTGAGCTTCTAGATTCTCAATCTGCCTCAGTAAGCTTTCTCTAAAGAGTTCTCGATATTTTTCTTTGTCTTCTGGAAACTTTTTCAAGGAAGACATTTTTTCCGGGAGCTCTGACTTCTCATCACGATGTCGCTGCTGCTGGTCCTCAGGTTTTCTCTCAAACTTCGATGTCTGTTTGGTTTCTTCTTCTGTTGACGTTTGAGCTTCTAGATTCTCAATCTGCCTCAGTAAGCTTTCTCTAAAGAGTTCTCGATATTTTTCTTTGTCTTCTTGAAACTTTTTCAAGGAAGACATTTTTTCCAGAAGCTCTGACTTCTTATCACGATGTCGCTGCTGCTGGTCCTCAGGTTTTCTCTCTAACTTCGATGTCTCTTTGGTTTCTTCTTCTGTTGACGTTTGAGCTTCTAGAATCTCAATCTGCCTCAGTAAGCTTTCTCTAAAGAGTTCTCTATATTTTTCTTTGTCTTCTGGAAACTTTTTCAAGGAAGACATTTTTTCCGGGAGCTCTGACTTCTCATCACGATGTCGCTGCTGCTGGTCCTCAGGTTTTCTCTCAAACTTCGATGTCTCTTTGGTTTCTTCTTCTGTTGACGTTTGAGCTTCTAGATTCTCAATCTGCCTCAGTAAGCTTTCTCTAAAGAGTTCTCTATATTTTTCTTTGTCTTCTTGAAACTTTTTCAAGGAAGACATTTTTTCCAGAAGCTCTGACTTCTTATCACGATGTCGCTGCTGCTGGTCCTCAGGTTTTCTCTCGAACTCCGATGTCTCTTTGGTTTCTTCTTCTGTTGACGTTTGAGCTTCTAGAATCTCAATCTGCCTCAGTAAGCTTTCTCTAAAGAGTTCTCTATATTTTTCTTTGTCTTCTTGAAACTTTTTCAAGGAAGACATTTTTTCCGGGAGCTCTGACTTCTCATCATGATGTCGCTGCTGCTGGTCCTCAGGTTTTCTCTCCAACTCCGATGTCTCTTTGGTTTCTTCTTCTGTTGACATCAGAGCTTCTAGTTTGTGGATTCTCCTCAGTAACCTCTCTCTGAAGAGTTTTCTGTCTTTTTCTTTATTTTCTTGAAACTTTTTCAGAGAAGACGTTTTTTCCAGAAGCTCTGAGTTTTTATCTTGATGTTGCTGCTGCTGGTCCTCAGGTTTTCTCTCAAACTTCGATGTCTGTTTGGTTTCTTTTTCTGTTGACGTCAGAGCTTCTAGATTCTCAATTCGCCTCAGTAAGCTTTCTCTAAAGAGTTCTCTATATTTTTCTTTGTCTTCTTGAAACTTTTTCAAGGAAGACATTTTTTCCAGGAGCTCTGACTTCTCATCAAGATGTCGCTGCTGCTGGTCCTCAGGTTTTCTCTCTAACTCCGATGTCTCTTTGGTTTCTTCTTCTGTTGACGTTTGAGCTTCTAGATTCTCAATCCGACTCAGTAAGCTTTCTCTAAAGAGTTCTCTATATTTTTCTTTGTCTTCTTGAAACTTTTTCAAGGAAGACATTTTTTCCAGGAGCTCTGACTTCTCATCATGATGTCGCTGCTGCTGGTCCTCAGGTTCTCTCTCTAACTCCGATGTCTCTTTGGTTTCTTCTTCTGTTGACGTCAGAGCTTCTAGATTGTGGATTCTCCTCAGTAACCTCTCTCTGAAGAGTTTTCTGTCTTTTTCTTTATTTTCTTGAAACTTTTTCAGAGAAGACATTTTTTTCAGGAGCTTTGACTTCTCATTACGATGTCGCTGCTGCTGGTCCTCAGGTTTTCTCTCTAACTCTGATGTCTCTTTGGTTTCTTCCTCTGTTGACATCACAGCTTCTAGATTGTGGATTCTCCTCAGTAACCTCTCTCTAAAGCGTTTTCGGTCTTTTTCTTTGTCTTCTTGAAACTTTTTCAGAGAAGACATTTTTTCCAACACCTCTGACTTCTCATCTTGCCATCGCTGCTTCTGGTCCTCAGGTTTGCTCTCTGACTCCATCACAGATTTTTCTATGGAGGCATTCGTTTTTTGCTGCTCAACCAGGAGACAGTTCTTGTGCTGCTCCCATTGGTGTTCCTGTTCGGCCAGCTGTTCCTGGGTTTCCTCAAGTGCAGACTTCATTTTAGAGGTGTTCTTTACCTCCTCAGCCAAGCAGGTCTCAGCTCTGTCTGCCCTTGTCCTCTCAGCAGTGAGAGTTGCTTCCAGCTGGATAACTCTGCCGGAGACGCCTGCATGTAGCTGATTTTTCTTTCTCAGTTCGGCGTACAGAATGGCCGTCTCCTTCTCATAGACAGATTTTTGAGATATAAGATGTCGTTTCAATGTCTCCACCTCAGTCATGAGAGCCATTTTCTCCTCGGTGGCGTGCCGTTGCTGATCCTGGAGCTGGATATAAACCTGGCTTAGTTCAGTCTTGGTTTTGTCCGTTTCATGTTGCAGCTCTGGTGAAGAAGGCTCAGCAGATTCTTTTTTCAGTTTCTCCTCATGGAGTTCTGCCTCCAGTTTCTGTGCCTTCTTAGAAGCTAATGACTCCATGATCTTACTTTTGTGGACCTGGTAATGCATTTCCTGCAGTTCATTCAGCAATTTCTCCTTTTCTTTCTCCAGTGCTGAGATCTTCTCGTCCTTTTGAGCCAGGACTTGATGAAACTGGCTTTCTGGAATCGTCAGTAGACCTGAGCTGTGAGGGTTGCTCTGTTCGTCAACATGGTTCATGTTGACAGTCTCTTCACTTGTTGGGTTGTTGGCAAGCAGAAGTTTTAGGATTGGATGTGGATCTTTGGCTGAAGGTGCTGGTGATGAAGGGATCAATTCAGGCCGTGGTTCTGTTGGTGGTACTGGAACCACGGATTCTGAAGGCACCCCAGCAGGGATTTCTGATGCTGGGTTTCCAGGTGTTATTGGGGGATTTTCCAGGCTTTCCGATATCTTGCGTAGGTCTTTCTGAGACCTGTCTATGTGATGTTTAGATGTTTGACTTTCTGCCTGAAGACTGGACAGATTTGGGTTTTCAGGCAGTGTATCACTTACTTCAGTCTCTGATGACGGGTGACTGGTGGTCTCCTCAAGCTGAACTTGTGTTGGTTTTGTTGGAACCACAGTGTTTGAAATGAGTTCAACTGAAATTTCATGATCTTCAGATAGTACTGTAGGCAGTGCTGGAAATTCATCACTGTCCAACACTGGACCACAATTAGACTCATCTTTCTCGTAGGGAGTTGACGAACCCTTAGGCAACTTTGGCAGATCAGGAAATTCCTCAAGAAAGTCCTCATAAGTTTGACCCATCGATTCTAGATGCAGATTATAGTTGGGCTCCGTAGATGATCCCTTCTTTTTCCTGCGTCGTTTCTTTCGTTGTTGATTTCCTGTTGCAGGTTCCTCAAAGAAAATCCTGATTTCCTGTGTAGCAGGTGGTTGGTTCTCTGATGGTGGCTCAGTGGAGGTCTTTACAGACTGTTCTGTAGTGATCAAGGCAATCATGTTGGATTCTGCTGCTTGCTCAGAAATGGTTGCTTCAGGTTCAGGAATCTGCTCTACTGCTGGTGTTTGGACAACATTCTTAGTTACCGTTGCAGCTAAATCTTGGTCAGCTTTTCTGACGGGAGGTTGTGCAGATGAAACAGTCCCACGACTGTTTCCCAGAACCAGTCCAAAAGTAATTTTCTGGACATTCTTAAGTTTCCTACCTCTGCACATTTTAGGTCGTCCACTGTGGACTGTGTCTTTTCCAAGGACTTCCATTGTGATGTCTTTCTGACTCGCATCTATTGGTTGTTCAGATGTTTGACTTTCTGCTTGATGACTGGACGGATTTGGGTTTTCAGGCAGTGAATCACTCATTTCAGTCTCTGATGATGGATGACTGGAGGTCTCCTCAAGCTGAACTTGTGTTGGTTTTGTTGGAACCACAGCTTCTGAATCGTGTTTAACTGGGATTTCATGATCTTTAGATGTTATTGTAGGCAGTGCTGGGAATTCATCACTGTCCAACACCGTACCACAATTAGATTCATCTTTTTCCTGGAGAGTTGATGAACACTTAGGCAACTTTGGCAGATCAGGAAATTCCTTAAGAAAGTCCTCATAAGTTTGACCCATCGATTCTAGATGCAGATTATAGTTGGGCTCCGTAGATGATCCCTTCTTTTTCCTGCGTCGTTTCTTTCGCTGTTGATTTCCTGTTGCAGGTTCCTCAAAGAAAAACCTGATTTCTTGTGCAACAGGTGGTTGGTTCTCTGATGGTGGCTCAGTGGAGGCCTGTACAGATTGTTCTGTAGGGATCAATGCAAGCATGTCCGATTCTTCTGTTTGCGCAGAAATGGTTGTTTCAGGTTCCTGAACCTGGTCCGCTGCTGGTGTTTGGACAACATTCTTACTTACCATTGCAGCTAAATCTCGGTCAGCTTCTCTGACAGGAGGCTCTGCAGATAAAACAGTTTCAGGACTGTCTATCTCTGCTTTTGTAATGTCGTTCTGTCTCACATCTATCGGATATTCAGATGTTTGACTCTCTGCAGTAGGTGGTTGGTTGTCTGACTCTGGCTCAGTGGATGCCTGTACAGACTGTTCTGTAGTGATCAAGGCAATCATGTTGGATTCTGCGGCTTGCTGAGAAATGGTTACTTCAGGTTCAGAAACCTGTTTCGCTGCTGGTGTTTGGACAACATTCTTAGTTACCGTTGCAGCTAAATCTTGGTCAGCTTTTCTGACGGGAGGTTGTGCAGATGAAACAGTCCCAGATCTGTT
Organism: Atherinomorus stipes; assembly: GCA_023101725.1. NCBI lineage: Eukaryota > Metazoa > Chordata > Actinopteri > Atheriniformes > Atherinidae > Atherinomorus > Atherinomorus stipes. The sequence continues at coordinate 106,903 of JALJCO010002835.1, read as the reverse complement.
TCCCAGAACCAGTCCAAAAGTAATTTTCTGGACATTCTTAAGTTTCCTACCTCTGCACATTTTAGGTCGTCCACTGTGGACTGTGTCTTTTCCAAGGTCTTTCATTATGATGTCTTTCTGACTCGCATCTATTGGTTGTTCAGATGTTTGACTTTCTGCTTGATGACTGGACGGATTTGGGTTTTCAGGCAGTGTACTACTTACTTCAGTCTCTGATGATGGATGACTGGTGGTCTCCTCAAGCTGAACTTGTGTTGGTTTTGTTGGAACCACAGCTTCTGAAATGTGTTCAACTGGGATTTCATGATTTTCAGATGTTATTGTAGGCAGTGCTGGAAATTCATCACTGTCCAACACCGGACCACAATTAGATTCATCTTTTTCCTGGAGAATTGACGAGCGCTTAGGCAACTTTGGTAGATCAGGAAATTCCTCAAGAAAGTCCTCATAAGTTTGACCCATCGATTCTAGATGCAGATTATAGTTGGGCTCCGTAGATGCTCCCCTCTTTTTCCTGCGTCGTTTCTTTCGCTGTTGATTTCCTGTTGCAGGTTCCTCAAAGAAAAACCTGATTTCTTGTGCAACAGGTGGTTGGTTCTCTGATGGTGGCTCAGTAGATGCCTGTACAGATTGTTCTGTAGGGATCAATGCAAGCATGTCCGATTCTTCTGTTTGCGCAGAAATGGTTGTTTCAGGTTCCTGAACCTGGTCCGCTGCTGGTGTTTGGACAACATTCTTACTTACCATTGCAGCTAAATCTCGGTCAGCTTCTCTGACAGGAGGCTCTGCAGATAAAACAGTTTCAAGACTGTCTATCTCTGCTTTTGTAATGTCGTTCTGACTCACATCTATCGGATATTCAGATGTTTGACTCTCTGCAGTAGGTGGTTGGTTGTCTGACTCTGGCTCAGGGGAGGCCTGTACAGACTGTTCTGTAGTGATCAAGGCAATCATGTTGGATTCTGCGGCTTGCTGAGAAATGGTTACTTCAGGTTCAGAAACCTGCTTCACTGCTGGTGTCTGGACAACATTCTTAGTTACCGTTGCAGCTAAATCTTGGTCAGCTTTTCTGACGGGAGGTTGTGCAGATGAAACAGTCCCAGATCTGTTTCCCAGAACCAGTCCAAAAGTAATTTTCTGGACATTCTTAAGTTTCCTACCTCTGCACATTTTAGGTCGTCCACTGTGGACTGTGTCTTTTCCAAGGTCTTTCATTATGATGTCTTTCCGACTCGCATCTATTGGTTGTTCAGATGTTTGACTCTCTGCCTGATGACTGGACGGATTTAGGTTTTCAGGCAGTGTACCACTTACTTCAGTCTCTGATGATGGATGACTGGAAGTCTCCTCAAGCTGAACTTGTGTTGGTTTTGTTGGAACCACAGCTTCTGAATTGAGTTCAACTGGGATTTCTGATCCTGGTCCTCCAAATGTTATTGAGGGATCTAAGTTGCAAGAATTCACTGATAAAGTTTCAGCGAAGTTCGGTGCCTGAGGAGAGGGCACTTCAAAGATGGGTTTCAAAGGTTTCCATCTCTTAACCTTCTTATCTTGTATGATTTTCCTTTGATCTTCGTCCTGTTCTCCTTTGATCTCCCAAGGTTTCTCAGCTTTACTGGGCTGGTTTGTGTTGGTAAGGAGTTCAACTGGGATTTCTGATCCCGGCCCTCCGAAAGTTATTGGGGGATTGAAGTTGCCAGAATTCACTGATAAAGTTTCAGCGAAGTTCGGTGGTTGAGGAGAGGGCACTTCAAAAATAGGTTTCAAAGGTTTACGTCTCTTAACCGTCTTATCTCGTTTGATTTTCAGTTGATCTTTGTCGTGTTCTCCTTTGATCGTCTCGTGTTTCTCAGACTTACTGGGCTGGTTTGTGTTTGTAAGGAGATCAGATGGGATTTCTGATTCTGGCCCTCCAAATGTTATTTTCTGATTTTGAGATCCCTTACAAACATCAGTTGAAGCGTCATCTTTCTGACTCTCACGATCTTCAGATGTTGTTGTAGGCAGTGCTGGGAATTCATCACTGTCCAACACCGGACCACAATTAGACTCATCTTTTTCCTGGAGAGTTGATGAACACTTAGGCAACTTTGGTAGATCAGGAAATTCCTCAAGAAAGTCCTCATAAGTTTGACCCATCGATTCTAGATGCAGATTATAGTTGGGCTCCGTAGATGATCCCTTCTTTTTCCTGCGTCGTTTCTTTCGCTGTTGATTTCCTGTTGCAGGTTCCTCAAAGAAAAACCTGGTTTCCTGTGTAGCAGGTGGTTGGTTCTCTGATGGTGGCTCAGAGGCTGCTTGCTCTGAAATGTTTGCTTCAGGTTGGGGAACCTGGTCCACAGCTGGTGTTTGGACAACATTCTCAGTTACCATTGCAGCTAAATCTTGGTCAGCTTCTCTGACGGGAGGCTCTGCAGATGAAACAGTCCGAGAGCTGTTTCCTGGAATCAGTCCAAAAGTAATCGTCTGGACATTCTTACGTTTCTTTCCTCTGCACATTTTAGGTTGTCCACTGTGGACTGTGTGTTTTCCAGTGACTTCCATTGTAAAAACAGTTGTTTTGTGATTTCTTTCTCCAAAGGCTTGTTTCTGGATGTGTACCGAGATGCGTTAATCTGTGTACTGACTTATTAATAAAATCGCGGGCTGTATATAAAGAAACAATGATGTCATTCATCAAAGGACACTTAGGCTCCGCCCCTGAATAGGTACATTCTAGAACTGTTGCTAGGCACCATCAAAGTGGTCACACTAGAGATGATTCCTTTAAAGATTAGAGCTTTTGTTGGATGTTGCCTGGCAACAACTGGAACATAAACTGATGACACACTGCATGACCTTTGGCCCGATTTTACCCCCTTTTAATGAAATGAATGAATGAAAATGAATGAATGAAATGAAATGAAAATGAAATGAATGAATGAAATGAATGAAAAATACTTTATTTATCCCAGAAGGGAAATTCAATAATGTAAAAAAGCTCTCTTTTTTTTTCTTTTCTTTCTTTTCTTTTTTTTTTTTTTTTAACAATATAACATTGATGATGACAATAATAATAATAATAATGTCAGTCAGTCAGTCTTGTTCTTTAGGGTGATGGCTGCTGGCAGGAATGAATTTCTGTATCTCTCCGTCCTACAGTGAACCTGACGCAGCCTCCCACTGAACACACTGTTGATTCTTCACCGTGTTGTGGAGAGGAGGAAGTGTCCTCCATCATCTTCATCAGCTTGTGCAGCATTCTTTTCTTAACGATCATCTCCAGCGGCTCCTGAGTTATTCCCAGCACAGAACCAGCTTTCTTGATCAGCTTGTTTAGTTTCTTCAAGTCTCTGATTCTGATGCTGCTTCCCCAGCAGATGCTGCAAAACTGATTGCACTTTCCACAACAGACTTGTAGAAGATCTGCAACATCTTGGTGCAGACGTTGAATGATCTCAGCTTCCTTAAGAAGTAGAGTCTGCTCTGACCTTTCTTGTAGATGTCGTCAGTGTTGCATTTCCAGTCGAGTCTGTTGTCCAGCTGAACTCCAAGGTATTTGTAGTTTGTAGTTCTATAGAGGGGTTTAATAGAGGGGTTTTCAGAAAATAATTTATTGTAAAGTCTACTTCATGTTATTTTTCACTGATTATGAGAAGCACCCCCACAGTAGATTTACTCAGAAAAGCCTATTCCATTGTCATGGCATGTAAGTTGCACGAAAACTTCAACATCTTTGTCCCAATCTCAATTCACCCCCAAGCTCTACCCCTCTGTTCTGCGCATTCACCTGTAGGGGGAGGAGTGTCTCAATCCTGTTCGGACAGAGGGGTACGGTTAAGTGGTAGGGGTATATACCTCATTCAAACAAAGGGTTGGGGGAGCACATTCAACCCCTCCAAAAAATCCACAAAAATTCACAATTTGCTCTATTTGCTCCAGATATAAAGATTTCAAATGTATGACAGCTGTTGTTTTGTCAAGTTTAACGCTGTTTTAATGTTTAACGGTCATTTTCTTTGTAAAATGCACATGAAAACAGTTGCTATTACTACGATGAAGCTTCAGTAGCATAAACTTTACCGGGTTGAAAACCAGCAGGGCTCTGTAGGAAGCCCCTGATAACAGTGATAGCATCATCAGTAAAAACTTTGGCAACATTGCTGCTGGTCTGGTCAAGCAGGACAAATCAGACTTGACATGAAGGTTAGCTTGGTAATGATAACCCACAGCTGCAGACAGCTTGATTTCCGGCAACAGCTCAGCACACATCTGCTTACATACAAGCCGGCAGGATCACTGATGATGTAAGCGATTTTTGGAGGGGTATCCCAATTTGTAGAAGGTGACTTTCAGTCCGACTCTGTTTTAAGTGGCAAGGGTAAAAAAGAGAAATGAGGGCCTAAATGTCCACAGTGTCTTGCCATTCACCCTGAATCTCTACAGAACCAGTCAGAACCAGGTCTTTGGCTGTAGGGATTGTGATGGCATTGGTTATCCAGCCACCAGTAGCATTTTTGTCGTGGTCCTCGAGCAAATGCATCTACCAGTCCCATCTCACCAGAGTGTCTTCCTCTTTTTTCAGTTTTACCTGAGGATGAGGAGGCTGATCTTAGTTCCAGACATTCTTGGTTCTCCAAAGCAGGTTTCTCGTGGCAATGATGCAGCAAATTGCTTGTGTTGCTGCATCTAACAACTTTATCTCTTCAGTATTTGCAGTAAATAGTTGTTTGGGTCGTCTGGCTGATGCCCCATCTGGTCGACCATTTTAAACGAAGTGAAAACTGCTGACCCGGCTCACAGCTTTTTCGCCTGGGCAGTAAACGGTGCAGACCCTTTGTGAATACGGGTCACACGTGAGGTCAGAGCATGTTTCGTCACAGGTTTTGCGCTCTGATTCGTTGAGCATCTCGGCAATTATGAGAGAGCCATGCAGTGCATGCAAAAATGATCAGTGGTGTGGCGCTACTGAGGCTGAATTAAACGATTTATTTATTTGACTCGGCCCACCTCAACCCCTGAGTGTAGGATCATCTTGAACAAAAGGCAGAAATATCCAGAAAAGAACTTTGGAAAGTGTTTCAGAGATCCTGGAGAGATGAAAGAGGAAAGCGTTTGCAAGTAGAAAGAGGTTTTAACAAAATAAATGATGCCTAGATCTTTGGGTTAAATAAAAAAAATAGTAAAAGGACAACATGTGAATTAACTATGAATTAATGTAAACAAAATAATAAATTAGACATATGGTTTATAAAATAAATATTCTAATGACAATATAATTGGAATATTTAAATGTATACTCAAGAAATATAGTACACAGTGGTCCTCAAAATTATTCCTACCCTCCAATTAAAGAAAGAAAAACAATCAGCTGTCAGTGAAATAAGTTGAAATTGAATAAAGTAATAATACATTTTTTAAAAAATCTATGAAAATCTTGCCATTGATTTTGAATTGTTTTTTATTTTACTGATTTTTTTATTTTTTCGAGGGGATTGGAAATGAGGAAAGTTGTTTGTGTTCATGTTTATTATTTGTTGTTCATGTTTTTGTTTGTTTAAGCTGTTTTAAAGGGATGCCGCATATAATTTTTGACCCAAACATTAGCCTAATGTAAGTAATAATGATTTTGGGGGTCAGCGTACAGCACTTGACGCATGTCGCTGCTCCGAGGGGGCTGCCCTCCTCAGAAACCAGACATTGTAACTTTGCAGGAGTGGATCTGTCTCTCATTGGATCATGTGACCTGGAGCGCTTTGCGGCTCGATGACTTTGCTATCAGCTCTTCAAAGTGGTCTTGGTGGATAGAGACTGTTTAAGTTGTGTGGCCTGTGGAAAGTTACAGGTTTAGCGCCCCTAGTGGCCAAAAGTTACACAGTATCAATAAGCATTAGATAACCAGAGGAATGAGTATTAAATAAATAAAATATATAATAAATATAAATAAAACTGATGCCATTAAATTAAATTGTTTATCCCCCAAAAAGATTGATTTTAATTTGCCAGAAGCATCATTTTTACCCGAAGAAACATTGGAGAGTTTTGTCTTGGTTGATGAAAGGTTGCTTAAAGGAGTGATGACATAGCAGTTAAAAACTAGTTTATGTTGTTGGCATTACTGCATATGTAAATACTCCAAAGAAAAAAACGGCATTTTTTACAGCGAGTATTGTTTTGAAACGCCAGACCTCACTTCCTCAGTAATACAGTTGGGTCCGGTGATGATATGGAGCTTTACCCGGAGACCACGTTGACTTCATTTTGATTGGCTACACCTTATTTGGCTATGACCTTATTTGGAGAATCTAGGTCAAGCTGCGGTCGGAGTTTGCTAAAGGCTAACTGCTAGCAACATGTGCACTTCAGACAGTGTGAGCTACGTTTATCAGACAAGACAGCATTTAGAAAATAAATAAACTTACAGGTAATGACAAGGTTGTGGCCCCCTCCCTCAGTGTTGCTGCAGAAGTTTGCTTTTAAATCCATTTGTTTGAAAATCCAGACCTGACTGCACACAAGTTACTACTAGCTCCATACACGAAGCTGAATCAGACAGGGAGGGGAGGGGGGAGCGGACGGTGCATAAACCGTTAGGAGAGAGAGAGGGGGGGCGCTGTTTACTTGATAGTGTGCTCTTATTGGAGCAATTAAATTACGTAGAATGATAGAACTACGTAGAATGATAGCCTGCTGTCTGATTCAACTGTTTCTGAGCAGAGAGACAAAGCTGACAGACCATAAACAGGAACTTTGATTCTCACTCTGGACATTCACATGGCCTCATCAGTGCACAACAGATCATATTATACACCCAAAACCCCAGAAAAGTTAAATTTGATGTCATGGCACCTTTAATCAAGTTTTCTCCCAACCGAAACCAACATCTACCTGCTAGATCAGGTGTGCCCAAGACCAGTCCTCGAGAGCTACTATCCTGCAATTTTTAGAGCATACCCTCTCCAACACAACTGAATCTAATGAATGTCTTGTTACCAGCATCTGCAGAGCTGAATGACATGTGCATGAGGGAATTAGCTATTTGATTCAGGTGTGTTGGAGAGGGTATGCTTTAAAAATTGCAGGATAGTATCTGACGAGGACTGGAGCACCCCTGTGTTAGAGCAACAGGAAACTGGATTTAGGATGGTAATGAGGTACTGGTATTGGCACCGGTGGGATGGAAATGACACTGAAGCAACCTGAACCTGAATGTGGCAAGATACACAAAGAAGGCCCGGGCAGGATTCAGTTCGCAGGCTCCCTGGTGAGAGTCATGCACGCTAACCAGTCAGCCAAAGAGATATCCCTGTGGCCAAGTAACCAGGGCACATGACCCTTAACTTCCCAAGGATCTTCAGATTTTCCTGCAGGTTTCCCCAAGTTGGAAGGTTGGTAGGGCCGGTGATGATCAATCAGAGGCATAGTGAAAGGACCCATACTGTCACATGAACACACAAAGTCCTCTTAATAGTGGGAGGTGAGGGTTGTGGGTGTCACACATCAAAGTCCTGACTACAAACAGCAGAGAGATCGGGGCTTTCCGTGCTGCTTAAAGGCCCACCTATTTTCAACTTATCTGATTGGCTTCTCCGACTGTCACCGTCTCTATGGAAAGAACAGCAAACAAGTTGTTGGCAGCAGCGAAGCTGGAAAGAGATCAGTGACTCCTGAGCGGTGTTTGTTGTCTTAAATACCTGCTGACAGACCGTATCGGCCTGCAGAACTCCTCATTACAGCGCCAGCAAACATAAATGTGAAGTTTACGGCCGGGTCCCCAGATCCAGACTAAAATCTGCTGCTTTATCTGTTACCATGAAGATGCAACAACAGAACATCTGCTTGCTGTGCGGCTTTCTCTGCACGTCTCAGCATATTCAGCCTCCTTATTGTTCTTCCACTCATGATCTGCAGCTTCTGCACGGAGGAGGAGGAAAGCTGCAGAGAACAAGCATCCTGTCTGAATGTCAGATTCCAGGTTAACATGTTCTTTTGACTCTCGCAGAAATGAATAAATGCTCACAAACTCCCACAGATCCCAGGACACATTCTCCAGCTGAGACTCCGGATCGCTCAGAGAGGCAACCATAAACCTGTTCCACCGATAAAACTCCGGCATGTTGAACTTTGGATGACTCTACAGAGTAAAATGCAGACATGTTTTCATTTGTGAGAGGGAGAGGCTGATGAAGAGAGAGATGAAGAAGAGTCATGAGTAGAGGAAGAAATGAATTAGGAAAGTTAGTTTTTTATGTTCATAGGATGTCGGACTTTCATTGAGACCAAAGAAAGAGTCAGTTTATGAACAAAAGCAAGAAAGACTTTCACAGGAACGTTTCCAATATTGGCTAAATAATCAATCGTTATGTTACTTAATCAATAATTATAACCAAACTGTAACTTTTACAGTCTAACATCCAGTGGAAATGAAATCAGCACAAACAAATGTGATAAGGAAAAACCCAGAGAACATGTTTACCCCCAAATGCCGACAACTTTATTTTCTGAAGGGTTTTTCCCAAATTTGGACCTGACTATGGTCTTCGTCCTCCGTCCTCACCTATGAGAGGGACGCTCCATTTTCACCTATGAGGGGGACGCTCCGTCCTCACCTATGAGGGGGACGCTCCATCTTCACCTATGAGGGGGACGCTCCTTCCTCACCTATGAGGGGGACGCTCCTTCCTCACCTATAAGGGGGGCGCTCCATCCTCACCTATAAGGGGGACGCTCCGTCCTCACCTATGAGGGGGACACTCCATCTTCATCTATGAGGGGGACGCTCCATCTTCACCTATGAGGGGGACGCTCCGTCCTCACCTATGAGGGGGACGCTCCTTCCTCACCTATGAGGGGGACGCTCCGTCCTCACCTATGAGGGGGACGCTCCGTCCTCACCTATGAGGGGGACGCTCCATCTTCACCTATTAGGGGGACACTCTACCCTCACCTATGAGGGGGACGCTCATTCCTCACCTATAAGGGGGACGCTCCGTCCTCACCTATGAGGGGGACGCTCCGTCCTCACCTATGAGGGGGACGCTCCATCCTCACCTATGAGGGGGACGCTCCTTCCTCACCTATGAGGGGGACGCTCCATCTTCACCTATGAGGGGGACGCTCCTTTCTCACCTATGAGGGGGACGCTCCTTCCTCACCTATGAGAGGGACGCTCCTTTCTCACCTATGAGGGGGACGCTCCTTCCTCACCTATGAGGGGGACGCTCCTTCCTCACCTATGAGGGGGACGCTCCATCTTCACCTATGAGGGGGACGCTCCTTTCTCACCTATGAGGGGGACGCTCCTTCCTCACCTATGAGGGGGACGCTCCATCTTCACCTATGAGGGGGACGCTCCTTCCTCACCTATGAGGGGGACGCTCCTTCCTCACCTATGAGGGGGACGCTCCTTCCTCACCTATGAGGGGGACGCTCCATCTTCACCTATGAGGGGGACGCTCCTTTCTCACCTATGAGGGGGACGCTCCTTCCTCACCTATGAGGGGGACGCTCCATCCTCACCTATGAGGGGGACGCTCCTTCCTCACCTATGAGGGGGACGCTCCATCTTCACCTATGAGGGGGACGCTCCTTCCTCACCTATGAGGGGGACGCTCCATCTTCACCTATGAGGGGGACGCTCCTTCCTCACCTATGAGGGGGACGCTCCATCTTCACCTATGAGGGGGACGCTCCTTCCTCACCTATGAGGGGGACGCTCTCCGAGGGCGGCATGCTCTCGGCCACCAGCAGCTGGAAGACGGTGAGGGCCAGCAGGACCGTCACGCCCAGAGAAACCTTCTCCCCGGAGTCGGCGGGCAGGTAGAAGCCCAGCGGCGCCAGGAAGGAGATCATCATGCAGGGGATGAGGAGGTTGAAGATGTAGAAGGAGGCGCGTCTCTTCAGGTGGAGCGTGAAGGTGATGTCGGGGTACGGGTCCGAGCAGCAGCCATACAGGATCACATTCTTCTTGGCCGGCATTCCCAGAACCTGGAGAGGCAGAAGAAATTCTGATTTCTGTTCCAGGAGGGGGGGGTCAGCAGCCCGAATGAAGACGCTCACCTCCCACTCCACGTTGGGGACAAAGTCGGCCAGGTCTGCGCTGTCCAGGGCGTTGAACAGGTCCATCTGGTTGCCGTTGTGGGTCCAGGAGCCGAAGGTGAGGTGGCACTGCTGCACATCGAAGGGGAAGAAGGCCACGTCCACCGAGCAGGAGCTCTTAGTGATGGCCGGCTGGTCCCACATGACCTGCCCATCATTCCGCAGGACGACGTTGGTCTCCATGGAGCTGGAGAACTCGTCGTCCGCACTGCGAATCAGGAGGAAGTCAGGTGAAGCTGAGGTGACGGAGAGCAAAGATATAATATAGAGCTAGATCATAGAGATATTATGTTTGTTAGATCTCTTATGGTGGCTTGCTGAATGGCATCAGCAGCGGCCATCTTACCAAAGTCAGTGGACCTTTGGTTTCTGAATGAAGGACAGTGATCTCCTCAAACGCAAATAATCACATTTCACTGAAATCTTGACGGATTTACAACTGGTTTGTCTTATTACGAACGTTATTAATGTGGCTATAATTCTGGATGCTTCAACATGTTGAAATTTCTTTTTAAAAAAACGACTTCATCATGTAGCAGAGTTGTGCATCACGGCTAATATAGCTAGCCTACTTGCGTAAGTAATAAAGGCTGACACCACTATTAGATCTTTAGATAGTAAGGTTTAAGAACATCAGTGATGATTTTATGATCAACCCTTTTGTTTAGATTACTGTCTTTGGTTGTAGTGTGATTAGCAGGGGTGCGCTTCCCAAAACTATTGTTGCTAACGTGATGTAATGTAACAGTTTAGAGAGCGAGTTTAGCTACTTTGGATTTGATGAACGTGCCCTGTCTAAAGCCACATATATGTATATACGCATACATACATATATAGGTACTACCCAAAAAATTTGAATATCCTGAAAAAGTTCATGTATTTCCATAATTCAACTTAAAAGGTGCAATTAACATATTGTATAGATAAATAATATGTGAATCAATATATTTCAAGCTTTTATTTGTCTGGATGTTGCTGATTAGAAGTTGCAGCTTAAGAAAACCTCAAATTCAAAAACTCCAAAAATGAGAATACTGCATAAAATCAATCAGAGAAGGATTTTAAATACAAAAATATCAGGCCCCCTAAAGTAAAATCTTGCATCTGTACCTAGTACTTGATTGGGGCCCCTTTAATGACTGCCTTAACCCGGCGTGGCATGGATGCCTCCAGCTTGTGGCATATCTCAGGTGTTATGGAAGACCAGCATGCTTCAATCACAGCCTGTAGCTCTTCTATATTGTTTGGTCTCTTCCTGTTCAGCTTTTTCTAGACAATGCCCCACAGATTTTCGATGGGGTTCAGGTCAGGTGAGTTTGCGGGCCAATCAAGCAAGGTAATCCCATGGTTGTTGAACCAGGATTTTGTAGTTTTGGCAGTGTGGGCAGGTGCCAAGTCCTGCAGGAAGATGAAGTCTGCATCCCCACAGCTGGTCCACTGAAGCAAGCATGAAGTGCTCCAAAATGTCCTGGTAGACGGCTGCATTTATGCTGGACTTGATGAAGCACAGAGGACCAACATCAGCAGCTGACATGGACCCCAGGTCATCACAGACTGGGGAAAACTTAACACTGGACTTCATGCATCTTCTAGCTAGCACCTTCTCCGGTCTTCCTCCAGACTCTGGGACCTTTGTTTCCAAATGAGATGCAAAACTTGCTCTCATCAGAAAAAAAAGGGCTTTTGACCACTGGGCAACAGACCAGTCCTTCTTTTCTCTAGCTCAGCTAAGGCGCTTCTGGCGTTGTTTGCTGTTGAGGAGTGGCTTGACAACAGGAATTCAACATTTGAAGCCCATGTCCAGCATCCACCTGCGTGTTGTTTCTCTTGAAGCAGTAACTCCAGCCTCAGTCCATTCCTTATGAAGTCCTTCACACTTTTGAAAGGTCCTTTCCTGACCGTCTTCTCCAGGCTGCTGTCAGCCCTCCGGCTTGTACACAGTTTTCTTCCACACTTCTTCCTTTCGCTTAACTGTCATTAATGTGCTTCGATATAGCACTCTGAGAACATCCAGCTTCTTTTGCTTTCACTTTTTTTGTCTTTCCCACCTTGTGCAGGGAGTCAATGATGGTTTTCTGCACAACGGTCAGATCAGCATCTTCCCCATGATTGTGAATTCTTCTAAACCAAGACCTGGGTCCTCCGGGCCAAAACCCACAATGCTACCACTAGGCTACCCACTCCCCTAAATATTACAATGTTATTATTATTATTATTATTATTTTTATTATTATTATTTATTTGTTATTGATTGATTATTATATAATATTATTAATATTATAATTATTAAATAAAGTTATATTATTACAATGTAATAATAAAAAAAAACCTTCGAAATCACATCTGTCAGCCAGAGCAGGAGGCAGTTGTGGGGGAGGAGTAGCTGTCAGGTGGAGCTCGCCGTAAGGCAACATAATACAGATGGAAAATTTCCATAAAGACCGTCAAAGTCGGAAAGGCTCATTGACTTTTCAGCATTTGGTTTAGGAAACCTATTTAATAGCCTATTGAGAATTTTTTTCCAACTATGTTTCCCAATAGGCTATTTAATTTGTTGGAAAAAGTCAGTGGAACTGTTCTGGTTAGTGGATGTTTATTAGAAAACTACTTATAACGAGCTAAACTGATCACCTGCACCTTCAGAAACCTGTAGTCTGGATGGAGATGATTGCATTAAGTCGTTAAATGCCCCCCAAAAGCATAATATGCCACATCTAAGTATGCAGGAACATAGCTACATCTCTGACGTTCATAAGAAATCAAACCATTTGAAAATCGGTTGAAAATTGAGCCAGATATGATTATTTAAATAGTTCATGCAACATTTACATTATTTTTTTTTCTTTCTGAAAACGCGTTGAGAAAGTACAGATCATCAAATTTTATATCCAAAACAGGCACTGAGTGAAAAAATACAACATCAATAATAAAAACAACTAAGGTCAAAGATTGGCAAAAGGTATAAATAAATAAAGACAAAAGGAAAAAATATATCGGCAAACATAAATTAATTAAAGGTGAAATAAATATATACATATATACGTATAGGCACTTGTTATTCAGGGGTAAGGAAAACTGTCCTTACATAATAGTGTGCGTTCACTTTTTTTGTTTGACATCAGTTTCAAAGTTTCAACGAAAGTATTTAACTCATAAAGATATTAAAGTTTGGGAGGGATTTGGAAAATTCACTTTTGTGTATATGAAATTTACTCAATAAAATCATGAGGTTCAATGTGACGCAAACTACTTTGTCCTAATGACTGAATATTGAGATAATATCTTTTGGTCTAATTGTTATATATATATATATATATATATATAAAATAATTAAATGTTAAAAAATAAAGTAATAAATAAAAAAGTAAAATATAATTAAATGGTAAAATTTCTGAGTAGACTACTACCAGGTTTCACTCACAAATTTCAGACAGGAGGACCGCACTAAAGCTCCATCTGTAGATGTGAATAAGGCTTTAGATGTTTACTAAAATAATAGTTGCTAACTTGTTAGCTACATACTTTAGTTTGGAAAATTACATTAAATTACGTTAGCAACAATGGTTTTGGGAAACGCACCCCAGCTAATCACATTACAACCAAAGACGGTAATTTAAACAAAAGATTTGATCATAAAATTGTCACTGTTGTAATTAAACTTTGCTATTTAATCAAAGATCTAACTGTGGTCTCAGCTTTACCTGCGCAAGTAGGCTAGCTATTAGCCATGTTGCACAACTCTGCTACACGATTAAGTCGTTATTCAAAAAGAAATGCTGCAATTTCAACATGTTGAAGCATCCAGAATTATAGCCATGTTAATAACGTTTGTAAGAAACCAAACGGTCCAGATTTCAGCGAAATAAGATTATTTGTGTTTGAGGAGAAACCAGAGGTCCCGACAGAGAGCTGCCTGTGGTAAGATGGCCGCCGCTGATGCTGTTCGGCAATCCACCATAAGAGATCTAGTGATTATATCTATGGTGTAAGCCATCTAGCTCTATAATATATCTATGACAGAGAGGACCATCCGGCTGGAGGCCACACCCACCTGTTGTACAGGACGATGTCAGGCCTCCACACGTAGCTGCTGGGAATGCGGATGGTGTCCAGGCCGTCGTAGTCCTCCTTCTTCCAGGTGAGGTAGGCGTCCATCCACACCTGGCGGATCCACAGGTAGGTGGTCAGGATCTGGTTCCGTTCATCCTGATGAGACAACACACCAGTCAGTCCGGAGCTCAACCAGCACGGAGTCCGGGTCCGGTCCGGTCCGGTTTGGTGGGATTACCATGTCGATGATCTGGGAGAGCGTGATCTGCAGCGTGACGTTGATGATGTGGTCGGTGTCCTCCACCGGCCGCAGGGCGTTGGTGTAGTTGGAGAACAAGTCCTTCAGCAGCTTCTGCGCAAAGCGACCGTGAGCAGCAAAGCAGGCTGTGAGGAAGAAGAAGAAGAAGAAGAAATGTGCTCATTAATGTCATAAATGGATGGATTTTATCTTGAGGTGGTACCCCAGGATGCAATTGACCTATGACTAAACCACACGCCCAAACACAATGAGCCAATTAACCCAATACACTCAGACATTCTCTGCTCGTCCATTGAAGTGCATTGAAGTTAGTCCATTTTTGTTTGTTTTTGTGGGTCTTTATGTGTTTTTTTTTTAGTTTAAAATGGTCAAACAGTGTGCAGTATATGCAACTCTGGCACTAGGTATCCTGAGAGGCTGGGCGACGAGGTGCATTTTTTGCCCTTTCCCAAGACACATCTCAAATGAAAAAAGTGTCTGCTTTGGATAAAGTTATTTAGGAGACCACAACATCAACTGAACGTGGATAAAATTAACGAGGATGTCTACATCTAAGGTAAGGCAACATCATATTTGAGGCAACATGTTGACACTTTGCTGAAAAGAAGTATGAAGTTATCTTTAACATCCCTAACGTTAGCTTAAGTTAGCTTGCGCTAGCCAAACATGCTAGTTTTTGTACTTTGGTAATGGTACATAAGAAGTCAGCTATAGCTGTCGTGTTGTATAAGTATGGTTAGTATAGGTGTAGTATAGCTGTGGTGTAGTATAAGTGTGGTGTAGTATAGTTGTGGTTATTTAATAATGATGTTTTAATAAAAACATTATTGAATAACAGATGCCATTTTTCATAGTAGCAACGTGAGAATGCAGCAGGCTCATGAAGAGGCAGACATTCTGTCTAAGTGACGTCATTAGCAGATTTCATACCTGCAGATCTTCTGCTTATATGGTCTCTGAACTGAGTTTGAACTGTCTGCTGTTATCAGAGTGAAGACGAGTCTTCAGCTTCATCAAATGGACGATAACGTCCTCTGAACGTCCGTTGGCCAAGGTCATCATAGTTAACACAAAAACAAAAAATAAAACTAAAATTCAACTTTCAATTCAATTTAACTTTATTTGTATAGCGTCAGTTCATGACAGTGTCACCTCAGGGCACTAAACAGTCATAGTCAGATTCATAATAGGCTAGCTAAGGTTGAATACAGCACTGACATCTAACAGGACAAGTACAGACAGGAGTCCTTCATCTGAAGCCATGAGAAGATCATTAGTAACCTTCACCAGTGCTGTCTCTGCGCTACGATGAGCTCTAAAACCAGGCTGAAACTTTTCAAACAGATTATTTCTGCTCAGATGGGCACAAAGTTGAGCTGAAACTGTTTTCTCAAGAATTTTAGACAAAAAGAAGAGACACTTTTTTGAAAATGTCTGACTTCCTGTTGGATTTATAGATTTATGACAGCCACGTTTCCATGGAGACTCTTTCTGAGAGGCTTCGGCCAACAGAATATGGATCAGCTGGAGGTACAGATGCATCTCTCAGGTCCTGGTTCAGGTCTTTGCTGCTTTTCACATGAAAGCAAAGATCCAGTTTATACTGGTTCTTTGCTACGTTGGTTTTTTATGTGTCGACACAACTCTGGAACTGGATTAGTACCAGGACTGGACTGGAGATGAGGGGAAAAGCAGAAAAATATTTAAAGACCTTCAGAAAGATGAAGAACTGTTGATGAAGACCCTTTTAGAAGATGAGAATGTTTTTTATGTTGCATCCAGGCAGCATCTTTCACACTGATCATGCTCTCATCGAGTTTGATTTTTCTCTGCGGACGGTTTCAGGACGTTTCATCTGTCCGCTACGATCATCTGCTTCAGCTTTAGACCTCCTCACTTCATTTAACTTCAACCTTTCCGACAAGTCTTTACATAAATGATGTCATTCTCTATTTTAAACACGCATGTCGTCACGTTTCCAACGCGTGTTAGTTATGAGGCGTTTCTTCATTAATCCTGAATGTCTCTTTGTGCAGCTGAACCAGCACACACACCTACAAACCAGTTCCCAGCTTAATTAACCCGCTGATCACCTCGGCTTTAATCACCAAATGTCTGATGGATAATTCCTTCAAATCCTGTTTACAGTTAAAGATGGAGGTGAAGGATGCTGCTGCGGCTCTGAGTCCGCCACGCTAAAGCAGAAGCTGCTCGCTAAACTGCTGCCTTTAAAGGCGGATATCATCCATTCAGAGGGTTTCTGTTTCTCTGCCTTGTTTTGAAACTCTGCTGATGTTTGTAGCAAAACATCAAATGAAAAAAAATTGATGAAAAATGGAACTAAAAATGTTGATTTAGACCCTGAAAACAATGAAAGTTCAAGCCAGCTGCTGTTTCCGAAACCTACGGAGTTAACTCATTTACAAAACTGAATTGTATTTCCTTTGACAATGTAGGAAAACTATTCATGCTCCATTAATAATAACAAAAACAGCTTTTCTCAGCATCTAATCCTAAAGAAGAAATGAACTCTGACTCGTTACTACAAGTGCAATAAAAGAAGTATTCGGAATAAACACGTTGTTTGTGCCATTCTGAATACCGAAATTTGGATTCGGCTCCACCCCTACTCTCCATTAAAGCAACACTTACCGATCTTGCATTCCAGAAACCACGGCAAGATTATTTGAATATGAACAATCCCGCCACACTGTAATCATGCTTATTCCTGCTGTAAACATGTTTATTTCTGCTGTAAATATGTTTATTTCTGCTGTAATCATGCTTATTCCTGCTGTAAACATGTTTATTTCTGCTGTAAATATGTTTATTTCTGCTGTAAACATGCTTATTCCTGCTGTAATCATGTTTATTTCTGCTGTAAATTTCATGCTTATTCCTGCTGTAAACATGTTTATTCCTGTTGTAAATATGTTTATTTCTGCTGTAAACATGCTTATTCCTGCTGTAAACATGTTTATTCCTGTTGTAAACATGCTTATTCCTGCTGTAATCATGTTTATTTCTGCTGTAAACATGTTAATTCCTGCTGTAATCATGTTTATTTCTGCTGTAAACATGTTTATTTCTGCTGTAAATATGTTTATTTCTGCTGTAAATATGTTTATTTCTGCTGTAATCATGTTTATTTCTGCTGTAATCATGTTTATTTCTGCTGTAAACATGTTTATTTCTGCTGTAAATATGTTTATTTCTGCCGTAAATATGTTTATTTCTGCTGTAAACATGCTTATTCCTGCTGTAATCATGTTTATTTCTGCTGTAAACATGTTTATTCCTGCTGTAAACATGCTTATTCCTGCTGTAATCATGTTTATTTCTGTTGTAAACATGTTTATTCCTGCTGTAATCATGTTTATTTCTGCTGTAAACATGTTTATTTCTGCTGTTAATATGTTTATTTCTGCTGTAAATATGTTTATTTCTGCTGTAAATATGTTTATTTCTGCCGTAAATATGTTTATTTCTGCTGTAATCATGTTTATTTCTGCTGTAAATAAGTTTATTTTTGCTGTTAACATGTTTATTTCTGCTGTAAACATGCTTATTCCTGCTGTAAACATGTTTATTCCTGCTGTAAATATGTTTATTTCTGCTGTAATCATGTTTATGTCTGCTGTAAACATGTTTATTTCTCTTATGAACATGTTTATTTCTGCTGTGAATTAGACTTGTAGTTCTTAGTTTACTGTATTTTTCTTCACATATCAGCAGGTTTTTTGCTTCACTGAAGCTTTAAGAGGTTAAAAGCACGTGTTTCCATCACTGTGGCGCATGCAGGACTGTTAGAGAAAGTCTGTTTCTGTTTTATCTGTGACAAAATCCAACATGCAACCTGACATCCGTCTTCGGGAGAAGCTTCATCTGAATCCTCGCTAACAAGAAAATATTCATCGTGCGACTGTGTTAATAACACACACAGGTTTCAGATGCCTTGCACAAAAAAGGAAGAGCAGAAGCTCGCTGCCTGATGACCTTCAGATATGAAGACGGTGATTTATATCACTGAACTCCAGCAGACGAGGAGGCAGGAGGGAAACGTTTGTACTAAAATGGAAACGTCGAAATGAATCAGCTCACAAACAAATTTCTCATTCAGAGGATCAAACACGTTTAAGTCATATTTAAGGCTCGTTGTCTGGAATTACATCTGATGAGTTCCTGCATCTGTCTGAGGAAAAAAAGCTTCTCTGCTTGAAAAGTTCAGATTCTTTGAGTAAAAATTAAAAACTTCCTGAGAGGTAAAATCCTGCAGTCAGGAAAATGTTCATTAACTATTAAAATAAGTCACGTAACCTTCTACACTTTTATACTGATATAGATCTATATCATTCTAAAGTTCATAAAGATGTACGAAAGCAGGATTTGCCATTTTAGCTCCGGTTCCTCGAACAGCTCACAAGTTGGTTTTACTAGAAAACGTTTCCAAACTCGTCGAAATATAAGACGTTTTATAAAACTGATTTAACCAACTCGGTGACTTTGACGCCAGCTCGTGAGGTTGATATAAGGAAATATTAGCGCTACAAAAAACAAAAATTACAGACACTGAGAATAAAGTTGTAGTATTACAAGAAAAAAAAGCAGTTTTACAAGAAAAAATTATTTTACGACAAAAAGTCACATTTACAAGAATGAATTTGTTATTTTATGATGATAAAGTCATAAATTTACTTTAAAAAGCTGTTATTTTACAAGAATAAAGTCGTAAATTTACGGGAATAAAGACGTTACAAAAATAATGTTACTTTATGAGAATAAAGTTGTAATTATATAAGAATAAAGTAATAAATTTACAAGAATAAAGTTGGTATTTTATGAAAATAAGTTGTAAATTTATGAGGGTAAATTTGTTATTTTACGAGAATTAAGTCATTAATTTATGAAAATAAAGTTGTTTTTTTTTCACGAAAAAACATGAAATAGGTTGAGTTTGTGATTGTTTTGCTCAAAAAGAAAATGTATCTGGGAGCCTGTCAGATCTGGAGATATTTTACTGGATGAGCAGAGTACTACGATGTAAATGAAGCTCCTAATACTGGTATTAAAGTAAGACTACTTGTAATGCCTCTGCAGCAGGACGTACGGTATCGGCTCTGCAGTGACGAGTGAAGACTAAACCCAGAAATGCTGCTGATCTTCTCTTTTCTGGAAGAATCCTGAAGTCTGTGTGCGACTCGACCTGCAGCTCCACCTCTGCTCGTCTCGCTTCAGTCTACAAATGTCTCCACGGTCCAGCGAGCCGATGAGTCAGCAGCTGATCTGAGGACATTGTCTCCTTCCTGGGAGCCGTCCAACTGGCTCGCAGTCAGAGTCCAGCTTTCCCTGTTTCACAGGAGACTCAGAGCAACGATAGCGAAGCCTGAGAATCTCCCGTCCTTCACCTGAACTCAAACCCAACTCACCTTCCTCTCACATAACTCTTCTCTGGAGATGATAGGATTCACACCGCCGGCACTTTTTTCCTTCCCATTCAAAGTAGGGGTGGGACAAAATATCGATACACTGATGTATCATGATATTTGACATCATATTGATATTTAAAAACGCAGTATCGATTTATCTTATTAACAAAATGTCATTTTCATTGTTCAGATTTTGTTGTATGAGCAGCTGTCCAGCATGTAGAAAATGGTGCGTTCGATTTACTTCAGGGGTCGGAAGTCGGAGGCGGGAATTACGTCTCATACGAGTTGGGAGCATTCCTGTTGTCAAAGTGGGAAAATGGGAAAAGCAATATTGATGCTGCCAGGAAACTGAATTGTATCTATTAAATCATGTCCTGAAACATAATTAGACGCCTAATTAGGAAAACAAGTGTCTTCATTTTTAACAATCACTTATAACACATTTAATTATGTGGAGATCATTAGTTCAATTTCAAGCATCTGAAGCTTAAAGAAGAAAATAAAAAAGAAATCTGAGCCAGAACAGAGCAAAACTCCTTTTTTTTCTTTTCTCTTTTTTTTTTAAACCTCGTTTTAGGTGTCAGAAGAAGGGATTTACCAGGCAAACCACATTACTTACTGTTATTTTTAGCAGTAAAACTTAGAAATGAGTTCATTTGCAAAAACAGAAAAACATCATTTAGAAGAAAACGGCGTTAACTTCTTTTGTAAATAAACTCATTTACTTTTTGAATATTTTTTTACCAAATCAAGCTCACATGAAGTGGAGGGTTTTAATGATGAAAACAAGGCTGCAGGTCCAGATGGTGTCAGTTCCAGAGTTCTCCAGACCTGCTCAGAACAACTATGTCTGGTTCTCCAGCACCTTTTTAACACCAGCCTGAGACAGAACAGAGTTCCTGTGCTGTGGAAAACATCCTGTCTTGTTCCAGTCCCTAAAAAACCACAACCAGCTGAACCAAATGACTACAGACCAGTTGCTCTGACATCTCACATCATGACAGTCCTGGAGAGACTCTTACTGGCTCACCTCAACAAGCAAGTCAACACCTTTCAGGACCCATTACAGTTCGCATATCGTAATGGACTTGGGGTTGAAGACGCCATCATCTTCCTGCTTCAGAGAGCCCACTCTCATCTGGACCAGTCAGGCAGCACTTTGAGGGTCAAGTGTTCTTAAATGCACTTTTTCAAGTGCATTTAATACTATTCAGCCTGCTTTGCTATGTCAGAAGCTCCATAACTTCCAGGTGGATCCTCCACAACCACCTGGATTTACGACTACCTAACAAACAGACCACAGTTTGTGAGACTGAAAGGTTGTGTGTCTGAGATGGTGGTCAGCAGCACTGGAGCACCACAAGGGACTGTACTCTCACCATTCCTCTTTACACTGTACACCTCAGACTTCCAGTACAACTCTGATCCTGTCATCTGCAGAAATATTCTGATGACTTTGCTGTTGTGGGGTGTATTAGTGATGGACAAGAAGCCGAGTACAGGGAACTTGTCAATCAGTTTGTGAAATGGTGAACAATCAGCACATCTGAAATACCAGCAAGACTAAAGAGATGATTGTTGACTTCAGGAGGAGCAAGAATAAGCAGCATAGTCCTGTCTACATCCTGGAAGAGGAGGTGGAGGTGGTGGAGAACTACAAATACCTTGGAGTTCAGCTGGACAACAGACTCGACTGGAAATGCAACACTGACTACATCTACAAGAAAGGTCAGAGCAGACTCTGCTTCTTAAGGAAGCTGAGATCATTCAACGTCTGCACCAAGATGTTGCAGATCTTCTACAAGTCTGTTGTGGAAAGTGCAATCAGCTTTGCAGCATCTGCTGGGGAAGCAGCATCAGAATCAGAGACTTGACGAAACTAAAAAAGCTGATCAAGAAAGCTGGTTCTGTGCTGGGGATAACTCTGGAGCCGCTGGAGCTGATCGTTCAAAAAGAATGCTGCACAAGCTGATGAAGATGATGGAGGACACTTCCCATCCTCTCCACAACACGGTGAAAAATCAACAGTGTGTTCAGTGGGAGGCTGCGTCAGGTTCACTGGAGGACGGAGAGATACAGAAATTCATTCCTACCGGCAGCATCAACCTAAAGAACAAGACTGACTGACTTATTATTGTTATGTTATTATTTCATATTAATGTTATATTGTTAAAAAGAAAAAAGAAAAAAAAAAGAAAGAAAGAAAAAAGAAAAAAAGAGAGCTTTTTTACAATGTTGAATTTCCCTTCTGGGATAAACTTCACAAATTCACCTGAAATCAGCAAAACCATAAACACATTCTCATCCTTGACAGTTTTCAATGGAGCTGTTCACTTTTTGCAAATAACTAGACGCAATGTTCTACCTTTCACACTAAAAACTACGAAGAAGTAACTTGATTTCCCATTTTAAACACAACCGTTTAAAATGCCACACTTATTCACCAGAGCCTTCAACGCTGTCCTCACCGGTGGAAACAATGTCTGCTTTACTGAACACCAATTATTAACTCCTTCACTGCAAAAACTCAAATCTTAGTATATTTTTCCTCATTTCTAGTCAAAATATCTCATCACACTCAAAATAAGACAAAATTACCTGAAGAGAAACATTTCAGTGAGATATGGATCTTGTTTTAAGGCAATGCATCTTATTTCAAGAAATCTTATCAATAAAATTTTGCTTACAGTATTGCAAGGAAAATAATCTTGGCCACTCTTACTGTAAAATAAGTTACAGTAAAAATATATATATATATATATATATATATTTTTTGCATGTAATACGTAAGAAAAAAAAAAAGTCAGCCAATGGCATGAGCAAAATGTTCTTGATAAGATTTCTTGAAATACTGTCAGATGCATTGCTTTACTGTAAAACAAGTTCAGAAATCTCACTGAAATATTTCTCTTTGTCTTATTTTGAGTTTGATGAGATATTTTGACAAGAAATTAAAAAATATACTTGCTAAGATTTGAGTTT
Source organism: Atherinomorus stipes (assembly GCA_023101725.1). Lineage (NCBI taxonomy): Eukaryota > Metazoa > Chordata > Actinopteri > Atheriniformes > Atherinidae > Atherinomorus > Atherinomorus stipes. The sequence continues at coordinate 84,106 of JALJCO010002835.1, read as the reverse complement.
TTGCAGTGTTGACATACATGTCGGCCTATTAATAAGTCAAAGGTCAAACTATCTGTCTTGAACATGGATAACAACAATGCAGAGGAAGCTTTGCTTTAGCCTGTTCCACGTGTGATGAGTGTACTTTGCTTTGATTTTTCTATTGCAGTACTACAATACTGCATCCACAGCGGCAACAGATTTATTCAGGAAATAAAATATTTTTGGTTTCCTTGTTTGCTATTTTCACTCTTATATGGCTCATGTACATGGAGCAAATCAATAAAAACAAAAGAGCTTTAGATTTAGAGCAACAGTGTGTAAATGATGTACACAAGTATGTGATAAAATGGGAAATGTGTTTGTGAGGTGCAGCAAAGTATTTCTTTTGAGATGTGTTTACAGTATTTCTTATTCTGTGTTTCATTTTGCAGTAGATGAGCTTTTTGCATTTTGTGTGAGCAATAATTGGATTTGTGTGTAAAGTTTTGAGACATGACAAAGAGCTTTAAAAATGTGTGTAAGCAACTAAAAAAAACTATGATGAATTTATTTTGAGTGAAAGGAAAAATTCATGTCAGATTAACCAAAATAATTAAGTTAGATCACTGTAAATAAGTACTTCATATCAACTACAGCCCAGATACTGTTTTTAGAATGAGGAAACTTAAAATGCAAAAGTCAATGCTGAGAAAAATTAAGTTGACAAGCTACATTTATAAAGTTATGACAACTTGAGTTTTGTTTTAAGCCCACCAACAGAGAAATTTGTGTAGATGACATTTTAAATTAAGTTGATGTAACTACCAACATTATTATTTTTGATCTCAACTCATAAAATAAAGTTAGCAACTTACAAAAGTTTATCTAAATCAAATAATTACTTTTTAAAGTTGCATTTATGTACTAAATCAAGTGGTGTTGAAAAATCCTCAGTTATTTTTTAGAGTGGGTGTCCCTTTAACCCGAGTCCTTGTTCCAAGCGCACAGAGATTCCTCCTGATTCCTGAGTCTCTGGTATCACACGCTGCAGATGCTGCGATCTTTAAAATCTCTGGAATTTTACATTCAGGAAGTTTTTCTGAAATTGTTCTGGAACTTTTTGAGTCATTTTGTCTCAGATCAGTGAAGCTCTGTCCATCTTCCCATCTGAGAGAAGATGTGAAAGTCAGAACAACTTATTTATTTCAAACTGGAGGATCAACACAAACTGGTTTTATGTGAACGGCTTTAAAGTTTTCAGCTACAACAAACACTCCCAGAGGATGAACATGATGTCAGAAACCAGAGAATGGAAGCTGGTTTCTGGTTTCAGTCACAACCAGCAGATACGATGAGAAACTGCTGCAGATTTTTGCTGTTATTTCAACCTTTCTTTGAGAAAATCACCTCCAGCTTTACCAGGAACAAAGAATGAATGTTGGTCCTGGAAAACTGGGAATTTATATCAGGAAAAACACTTGAAATGAGATGAAATTGTGTCCAGATGCTTCACATATAAGTTCAGCCTTTAATCCGCATCCTGATCTTCATCACTGACAAACTGGAGCAACTTAAAATCATCTTCCTCTTCAAACACGCCACATCCAAAATCCCTGATAAGGTTTAAAGTAAAGCAGCCTCTGCTGCCCACAGGCTGCCTTCGCCTACCTGGGAGGAGGAAGAGGAGCAGCAGGAGCGCCGGTGGTCTGCAGCAGGGGGGCTCCATGTCGATCCGACAGATGCGCTGGGGTCCAGCGGTGTGTTCGGACTGAGCCGTGCAGAGGGGATGGAGACTCTGAGAGGAGGAAGCTGCTGATGCGGGTCGCTGTGTTTGCTGTAGTGCGGTGGTCTCTGATGTATGAGGGGTCGTCAGTGCCCCGCAGGCTGCAGACCATGTTAGGACAAAACTCTGCTGCTGTTTACACTCACATCTGATCAGAGGCTGGTTAATGATGAGCTGCAGATTTATCCTGTTCTCACACTGCAAAAACTCAAATCTTACCAAATATATTTTTATAATTTCTAGTCAAAATATCTCATCACACTCAACATTACCTGAAGAGAAACATTTCAGTGAGATATAAGAACTTGTTTTAAGACAATGCATCTTATTTAAAGACATCTTAACAAGAAAATTTTTCTTATATCATTGACAGATTTTTTTTTTTTTTTTTGCTTAAAAGCAAAGAAAAATCTTGACCACTCTTAAAATAAATTTAAAAAAAAAAAAAACATATATTTTTGCTTGTAATAAGCAAAAAAATCTGCCAATAGAACAAGCAACATTTTCCTGATAAGATTTCTTGAAATAAGATGCATTGCCTTGAAGGTGTCATAACCTGGTATTTTACACACACAATCCTCCTCAAATTATCTTTAAATGAATTTTAACAGTAAAACTCTGTAACGAGAACATTCATGACCAGCATGTCTGCAGCACCGATGTTTATTTCCTGTTTACTGTCAGTAATCTGATTACTGCTGTGTTCTGCAGTCAGATATGACAGTGTGGGGATCGCAAGGCGTTTTCTGAGTCACGTGACCGCTTTTACATTGAAGTCAGCGCAAGTGGCAACTCTGTATTTCTATGGCTTCGGTCAACATATGATGCAACTCTGAGTATTGACGGTTCTGGAGGTCGGTCTGTTTCCGCTGCTGTCAGAGATCATCCAGCTGTTGGTTGTTGATCGTGTTGCGCCGCTACGACTTGCGATAATTTTAAACATGCTTGATATTGTCACAGCCCAAGATGAAGAAAAGACTGATATAAAACATCAGATTACCATCTCAGACTTAACGATCGAGGCCGTGGGGGCGACTCCAGTAAAACTCCTGAGATTTACTAAAGACTTCCAGTTGGAATTGTGCCACGGTGAAAATCACTTGGTATTAGCACGGCATAAAGGAATAAAATAGTCTTTGAAACTGACTGTAAAAATATGGACGTATATGGTTACATCTAAATAGGGGAAAGTGAAGCCAGTTGGGCGTTTCCTACCGTCGCCATCTTGCTGTGTCACGTGTGTCGTCACTCACGGAAAACACTAAAATAGGCAAAGCACGGCCTTGGGCAATTGATTGACAGCTGACGTATTCTGGGCTAAATGCAAACCAAGCTAACTTGAAACTAACAGGAGCTAACGAAGATTAGGCCCCCAAGCGGTGGGCTAAAGGTAAAACATGTTTGGATTCTGTTAGCTGCTAAAATTCATCATGTTGCTACTCTGCTGCAGACTGAGACCCTACAGAGAGCTAACAAGGAGCTAACAGCTAGCTACCAGCCGGCAGGCCGACATCTGGTCTGCTGCTTGTCAATCAAAAGGACACGCCCCTAATTATGTGTAATTTCAAGGTTAAATAACATCTAAATGGATGAGTTAGAAAAAAAATCACCCCCCCCCCCCCCCTCACAGTTGACATGAAGGTTAAACCTAAAATGATGTTTGAACCAGGCTGCAAACATGTTTATTCCTGCTGCAAACATGTTTATTTCTGCAGTAAACACATTAATTCCTGCTGTAAACATGTTTATTTCTACTGTGAAGTTGGTCTTTTTAACATGGGAGTCTGTGGGGATTTGCTCTGGTTTGGAGCCTCTGGTGGATGAAGAAAGAATTACCATTTTTGTGCAACGCTGTTCTCCAGCAGAGTTTGCCCCTTTGCTTTGTAACTAGTAAAATAGTGTGAATCAGTGTCGTAGCCCTAGGAATGAGAAATCCTGGGAATGAGGAATGTGTGATGAGGAACTGTACTACAGTAGAAGGTAAAAGTGAAGCTGAGCAGTTTTCTAGGTGTTTTAATAGAGATGTTGCACAGCTAAATATCTCTTAAAGCCATCGGCTGATGATGATGGTGATCAGTATCAGAACCTTTCATCTCAGTCAGCATCCAGACATCATGTTCTAGTTCAGCATCAGTTGTCAGATTATGAGGCTGAAATGATGTAAAATGAATGTATCAGTAGATATACACCATAAAGACCAACCAGAACCAGAATTTATTCCTACCAGAACTTTGTAGAAACACCACCAGATTAACAGTGAAGCCTTTTCTCATCTGCATATCATCTCTCCATCTTTGCTTTCTGGCACTGAAACAAACACACAACAGAAACTATTTCCATGTTTCCTCATTTCCAGTTATTTCTGCTACTAGAATAAATGTGACATTTAGTGGGTTGGTAAAGTTACACCAACCGTTCCTGTGACTTGATGATGATGGAAGAGATGCTACCCAGAGGTCTAACAAAGTTTTAAGGCTGAGAAAGTGGAAGATCCATAACTGTAAACATCCTATAGATGCTTGTTCTCCTGTATTGATTACCTGAGTTTCCGGCTATGGGTCTATTTACTTGCTGATTAGCTAATGACGGCCCACCCTCTAGCTCAGGCTAAGGTGTGGAAAGTTTATCCTTCCTCTGTCAGCTCCACTTGAGCTGGGTGTGAAGAAATGAAAGCAAACCACACTCAGCACCATTAAAGATTTAAAGGTGGAATGAAACGTTTCTGTCATCAGACAACCTCAGATGTTGACATCAGGGCATTAATACTGTGTTGAGAAGAAGACGTCTTATCTCTGCTCCCACAGATCTTGACTTCCCCTGCTGTCTACAGCTGTTTCCCCTAAAAGGTGTTCATTTACTTCAGCTGTGTCTGAATCTGTCCATATGTGGCGTCCAGTCCAGGAGACGATAAAAATGTCTGGCTGTGAGGACAAGATGTCAGATTGTTCCTGAGATCAGCTTTATTCATCTCCACCTGCACATGAGAAGCTCCAAGTCGTCCATCGCCCACCACAGAGGCGCTGCTATCAGGGAGCTACAGAAATAAATAATAAATAAAGTCTGAGGATGAGGTAAGGACATCAGGAGGAGATTAGAGGATTAGCAGGAATTAAATTAGCCAGCAGAAACAATAGTGATGAAGTCAGAGGGTCAATATTCAGCCTCGCTGCTTTTCTCTTTCACTGGATTTTATTTCCCTCTTTTATCTCGATGCTTTTAGTTTTTAGTTAAACTCTTAAAGGCAACATGTTGGGGAAGAAAAAGATACCTGTTGGAGAAGTAAACAAATAACCTGTTGGAGAAGAAAAACAAACTGTTGGAGAAGCAAACAAACAACCTGTTGGAGAAGAAAAACAAACAAACTGTTGTAGAAAAAAACAAACAACCTGCTGGAGAAGAGAACAAATAACCTGCTGCAGAAGAAAACAAACAACCTGCTGGAGAAGAGAACAAACAACCTGCTGGAGAAGAAAACAAACAACCTGCTGGAGAAGAGAACAAATAACCTGTTGGAGAAGAAAACAAACAACCTGCTTGAGAAGAGAACAAACAACCTGCTGGAGAAGAAAACAAACAACCTGTTGTAGAAGAAAACAAATAACCTGCTGGAGAAGAGAACAAACAACCTGCTGGAGAAGAGAACAAACAACCTGTTGGAGAAGAGAACAGAACAGCTATTGATGAAGAAAAACAAACAACCTGCTGGAAAAGAAAAATAAACAACATTTTGAGGGAGACAACAAAACCTGCTGGAGAAGAAAACAAACAACCTGCCGGAGAAGAAAACAAATAACCTGTTGGAGAAGAAAACAAATAACCTGTTGGAGAAGAGAACAAACAACCTGTTGGAGAAGAAAACAAACAACCTGCTGGAGAAGAGAACAGACAACCTGCTGGAGAAGAGAACAAACAACCTGCTGGAGAAGAAAACAAACATCCTGCTGGAGAAGAGAACAAATAAGCTGCTGGAGAAGAGAACAAATAACCTGCTGGAGAAGAGAGCAAACAACCTGCTGGAGAAGAAAAAAAAAATCCTGCTGGAGAAGAGAACAAACATCCTGTTGGCGAAGAGAACAAATAACCTGCTGGAGAAGAAAACAAACAACCTGCTGAAGAAGAGAACAAACAACCTGTTGGAGAAGAGAACAAAACAGCTATTGATGAAGAAAAACAAACAACCTGCTGGAAAAGAAAAATAAACAACATTTTGAGGGAGACAATAAAACCTGCTGGAGAAGAAAACAAACAAACAAACAAAAAAAGGATTTCAGCATACCTCCCAAGAGAACACTACTATGCAACAAAAGTTTCTGTGTGAAAGGGATGAACAGGTAGAACAGGTGGGGCAGTAGCAAGCAGAAGGGGGGGGGGGGGGGGCAGGGAGAGTGTGGGGCAGTTAGTTCTGGTAGAGGGAAGGAGAAACTGAAAATCCTGGGACTGCTGGTATACTTTACAAATATTTGGTATATAGTTATTGCCATGTTGTATCGCCAATCAGCTGGTGACAAAATATTGGTACTGGCCCAAAAAAATCTGTATCAGTCAATCCCTAATCCTGCTGGATTTATACGCTTATTTCTTTGTTCTTTTTATGGCTCATAAATCAGGTCATATTTCTGCCTAAACGGAGAAAACTTCTCATTCTCCAGCCGGAAGCGGCTGCAGGGACGTGATCTCCAAATCTAACTCACACCTCCCAGCTCACACCTGCCTTTTCACCCTCTGCTGAGTGGTTAACGTGAAGGTTAATTGAGCTGGGACGCTGCCGACAGCCGCTGCCAGAACTCCTCCTGGAAATAAAAGAGGCTTTGAGGTGGGCCGGGGGCCAAACCGGACCAGACCGCCCAGCAGAAAGCAGTTAT
>JALJCO010002835.1:0-72500 GCA_023101725.1 Atherinomorus stipes | reverse complement strand
GTCCGTCTTTCTGTCTGGTCAGCTTTTCTTGAATAGTTCACTGACATAAATAAACACACACACCAGTCAAAAGTTTGGACACGTTTTCCCATTAGATTGAATGAGAAAGTGTACAAACTTTTGACTGGTTCTGTAAATATGCTGCAATTTTCGCATGATCTGATTAGTCGACTAATCGACAAAATAATCAATTATTAATTGATTATCAAAATAATAATTTGTGACAGCCATACTCCTGATGCGTTCACTGTTCGGAGGAAACAGGAACTGGGAGTTTGGCCGGTGGAAAAGCTGGTGGTTTTGTCCCAGTAAGCAGGTATGAGGTAACTGGCTGATCTCTGATCCCGTTACAGACGCATTAAAGTTGAATTGTTGACTCGGCCTGAAAGCCGAGTCCTCACCCTGATCTGAGGAAGAGGAGGAGGATGAAGCAGGTCATGGAGGTGTAGAGTTAAAGTGCTGAAGGTGATTATTGGTTATTGAAACCAGCTGTTTGTGAAATTGTTGTGTTGATCTGGGACGACAGAACAGAGCTGAAAAGTGGAGTTGAGCCCAGAAAGGCCAGTAATCCCAGTCTACATGTTGAAAATACTACCACGAGGCTTGCATCACCTCTTTCTCATGGCTGATACTGATATTTAAGCTGAAAATAATGTAATTTTCATTCCTTGTGCAAAATTATAGAAACACTTCTGCTGCAGATCCAGTAGTTGCTGATGTGGTCATCATGTTGCACGGTGGGCGTGGCCTAATGTTGTTCCCATGCCCCATGGATTTAAAAAAGAAAAACAAACAGCATTATCGGTGGGAAAATATTGATACTCTGAAATATTGCAAATTTTTACATGCCCATATCTTATCTATATTTAGAAACGCAGTATAATCTATTTTACCGACGAAATCTTGTGAGATTTCATGAAATCCTGTGAGATTTTGTAACTGTTCACTTGTTCATTGGTTTATCTTTTCACTGGTTTACCTGTTCACCGGTTTACGTGTTCACTAGTTTACGTGTTTACCGGTTTACCTGTTCACTGGTTTACGTGTTCACCGGTTTACCTGTTCACCGGTTTGCCTTTTCACTGGTTTACGTGTTCACCAGTTTACGTGTTCACCGGTTTACCTGTTCACTGGTGTACGTGTTCACTGGTTAACCTGTTCACCGGTTTACCTGTTCACCGGTTTGCCTTTTCACCGGTTTACCTGTTCACTGGTGTACCTGTTCACCGGTTTGCCTTTTCACTGGTTTACGTGTTCGCCAGTTTATGTGTTCACTGGTGTATATGTTCACTGGTGTATGTGTTCACTGGTGTATGTGTTCACTGGTGTATGTGTTCACTGGTGTATGTGTTCACTGGTGTATGTGTTCACTGGTGTACGTGTTCACTGGTGTACGTGTTCACCGGTTTACCTGTTCACCGGTTTGCCTTTTCACTGGTTTACCTGTTCGCCGGTTTACCTGTTCACCGGTTTGCCTTTTCACTGGTTTACGTTAGGGCTGGGCGATATATCGATATGAAAAATATATCGATATATTTTCAAATTAGATATGGAATTGGACCATATCGCCCATATCGAGATATGGAGTTCAATGTGTGTTTGTTTTGTCTTTGTATATAAATGCTAACCTTACGAGGGTTTGTTACTGTACATTTAATTCTGTGTAATGTTCCTTACTTGCATGTGCGAGTATTATTACATACAGTATTTCTGTTTACATTTTATCATTCTTTGAACAGCTGAGCATTATTTCATCCGGTCTGTTTAAATTAAACTACTTGTAATGTCATATTTGGCTCTGACTGGAACAAAATATTTGCTCTCACTTTGCGATAAAAATATCGAGATATATATCGTATATCGATATTCAGCCTAATTATATTGAGATATGACTTTTGGTCCATATCGCCCAGCCCTAGTTTACGTGTTCATCAGTTTATGTGTTCACCGGTGTATGTGTTCACCGGTGTATGTGTTCACCGGTGTATGTGTTCACTGGTTAACCTGTTTACGTGTTCACCAGTTTACGTGTTCACCAGTTTACGTGTTGACCGGTTTACGTGTTGACCGGTTTACGTGTTCACTGGTGTACATGTTCACTGGTTAACCTGTTCACCGGTTTGCCTTTTTACTGGTTTACCTGTTCACTGGTTTACCTGTTCACCGGTTTGCCTTTTCACTGGTTTACCTTTTCATTGGTTTACCTCTTCATCGATTTACCTGTGTAGCTTCACCGCTTGTACATAACCATATTCTGTGATTTGTAAAAGGAAATAAGACATCTGAAATACAGGATCTGCTTTAAAGGGGAAGTTGAGGATTTTTGACATAGGGCCTCATTTTCAAATGAGCCAGAATGCTACTTATCACTGAAGACGGTTTCAACATATTTCATTCCGTTATTCTAGTTCCAGTGGGTCGCCAATGCTAATGCTAGTGCAAGTCAATAGGAATCTGCTAGCCTGTCGTTAATAACAATTTTAAACAACTCCACAGAACATTCAAGGCAAATCATTTCAAACTTCAGACCATCCATGTAAATGCTGTGTTAATAGAATAATGATACAAATAAAACTAACCTGCGTTTTGTTGCATTTTGATTGTTGCTGCTGAGACACGTTCAAAATTTTACTTCCTGTATTTGGCAGCAGTGATGCATCTGCTGCTACGTGCATGAAGGAATCTGATTACACAAATATAAAGTCTAAAATACGGCCACGTCTGAAAGGCATGAGGATATGTCAGAATTTGAAGATGATTTTGAACTTTTTTTCATCAAACTAACTGTCACCATATCTCTATGAACAGAAAGACACTGGCAAAAGTTGTAAGCTGGTAAGAAACTAGTTCCTCAATATGTAATGCAAAATTTGTCATACAAGGCTAGTTTTACTTGTTTAAACACATAAGTTTACTAGTTTAACATGACATTTGCACAGATAGACTTGCTGATTTGCCTCGGATCTTCTGTGGAGTGGATAAGATTGGTTTTAATGACAAGCTAGCAGATTCCTATTGACTTTCACTAGCATTAGCATCAGCAACCTCCTGGAACGAGAATAACGGGATGAAATACGTCAAAACTGTCTTCAGTGATAAGTAGTATTCTGGCTCACTTGTAAATGAGGCCCTATGTCAAAAATTCTGAACTTCCCCTTTAAGCCACAGACCCAGTGAGGGTTTGAAACTCAGCCCAACTGGACGTCTGTTTGTTAAAGGGACTATAAGATAAACCATGAAACTGAACGTCCTGTCTGAAACCAGTAAAACCAGTAGGCAGTCCTGAATGTGATGGAACACTGGGCCTCATGCAGTGTTGTTTTTATCAACAATGATGAAGAAGAAATTATTCAGTTGACTCCCCTTTTTGTCATGACGATAACGAGGCGATGACGGGCTAAACGTGTCTCTCTGATGACTAAAACATGACGAGGCGTGTGTGAATTTTCGTTGACGAGACTAGAAGAAAAAGTTAGCGGGTGGTCTGTTAAAAGTTTAAAAAGTAGCTGCATGCTCTTCTTGTTTGGTCATGCCAACCACCACTTGGCGTGCAGCGTGCACACATCAGAGTTCTGATGATGCCTGAACCTGAACCGAGACCCACTAACTGTGGCTCTCCCTGTCAAACCTGACCCACATGTTACCACATTAAGTTAATATCCGCCCACACCTGGACCGTGATATTAATCTTCGGCATTTCTATCTGCTAAACAGCGTTTTTGCATGTTACTCGTCGGGTATTGGAACTGTTGCAGGACTGCACGTACAGTACACGCAACACACCTGCTCAGACACGCAGGTGAGACAGCATCAACCAGCTGCTTGGCTGCTTTGGTCAGAAATGATGATACTCACACTTCCAACAGCCTATAATCCATCACGAAGAAAACAGAATGCATTGTAGACTATATTATTAATATAAAAAAGTAAAAAGGTTAATTGTTTTATGAATTTCATTTGATAGAACCTGTAACCTTGATTCTAATTTCCAATACTTACTGACCTAAATTCAAACTTTTTTCTTTTCTTTTTTTTCAACATAGCCTAACTGAATAAGAGTAGACTAAAACAATTTTTTAAATTTGTCGATTAAAACTAGACTAAAACTTTGTGAGCCTTTTATGAGCAAATATGAACGACTGAACCAAGGTCAGTATGGATTTAGAGCGAAGTGCTCAACAACTTTCCCATATATTTTTATATTTTTATCTTTTTTGTGTTTTTATCTTATAGTTTATTGTATTTTATTGAAAGCACCGTGGGGTCGATGTAATTTCATCTGTGCCGTATGTCCACATGCGGCCCACTTGACGGTAAAATTGAAGTTAAAGTTGAACTGAAGAAATAGTTAATGCATTGGATCAGGACAAACATGCAACTGGCATCTTCATAGACTTCAGGAGAGCATTTGACACAATAAATCATACAATACTTTATAATAAACTGCATTGTGGGGTGTTAGGGGAGTGGCACTGGACTGGATTAAAAGTTATCTATCAGATAACAGTATATGAAAATGGGTGACTGTGTATCTGGAAGTATGAAAATTGCCTGAGGGGTCCCCCAGGGGTCAGTGTTGGGCCCCAAGCTGTTATACATTAATGATATATTTCAAGTCTCTAAATTACTAAAATTTAGGGCTGGACGATATAGAAAGATAGATTATCGATGAAAAAAAAAAAAACTGTATCGATCGATATTTATTTTTTTTAAAAAAAGGCATTATCAAATTAAAAAGCTATGTTAGGTGCAGCCCTGGCCATTTAATCTTTTGCTGAATGACCTACTTATGATAAAGGTCACACTAAAGCCGTTTTCAGACTTGCATTGAGGAACATGAGCGGTGAAGTCCATCTGCTCGTCTTTTCAAACATGCCGCTTCCTTGCAGACTTTCAGACATCAGGAAATGTTGGGGAAAAGTCAGCACAGCCCCGCTCTCCCTTCAACTCTGTCCGGAACATTTTCTTGTGCGTTCAGCCAAAACGACGTGCCGCAACATTTCCGCTCTTGTGACATGTAGACCAGCCAGTACATGTCCGCTACATCTCCGAGGTAAAAGACCGGTACGCATGTCTGAATGCAAACGTTATAAAGGACAGAGTTCGCAATATTGCCGCTTTCCAGTGCAAGTTTGAAAGGGCAAAACACTGAATTCCAGTTCAGCCTTTGCTTGGGTCTGTGTTTGTGATTGGTTTGGCCGAAGGAGTGACTGTAGTATCATTCTACCCGATAGGCTACAGCGGAAAACTGTGCTTCTACAGTATATTGACCTTTTATTGACCCTCTTTTTTTTTTCTATTGAAAAAACCTCTATCGATCGATATATATCGATATCAAGTTATCGTCCAGCCCTACTAAAATTAATCTTATTTGCCGATGAAACCACTTTACTTTATACAGGAAAAGATAATAAGCAGCGAGTTATTCCTCTAAATAATGAGTTAGATAAATTTAAAAAATGGATGGATAGCAAAAAATGATCACTAAACATAAGAAAAACTCAGGTAATGATTTTTTGTAAAATTACAAAAAAAAAAGGTTTTTGTAATTAGTTTTTTTTTTTACTGTTTTTTTTTTAAAATAATTTTTAAAAAATGAGGATGATACACACATCCTTATAGATAATGAAAATATTGAACCTGTACAAGAGATAAAATTCCGAGGAGTGATACTTGTAAAATTAGTTGGAAGTCCCACATCAGACACATACAAAATAAAGGGGCAAAAAATATCTCAATTAGGGCTGGAAGATTATGGAAAAAATTACAATCAAGATTATTTTGACTGATATTGAAATCACGATAAATATACACGATTATTCGTTGATTTAAAAAAAAAAAAAGTGTTTATTGAACCACCAAAACTCAACCTCAAATATAACTTAATAAAAACAACCAGAAAGAAATTAGAAACAAGTAAAGAAGTAAAATAAAAATAATATATTAAAATGATAACAATAAAAATGAATAGCCAGTCTACATGCATTCCTGTTCTATCCATGCAGTTTGCTTCCTATAACTCCTGTTCACTTCAGGATTTATCGTTTCTCTTCCATTACAGTGTTTTTATGATCGTGAGAAGGCAAAATTGAAATCATGATCAAAATTCGATTAATTGTCCAGCTCTAATCTCAATTATAAATAAAATTAAGCATATACTGAATTATGAGTCACTTTATATTCTTTATTGTTCAATAATATTACATTACCTAACATACTGTATAGAGGTTTGGGGTAATGGTTATAAAAGTACATTACATTCACTGTTAATATTACAAAAGAGGGATATCTATATTGTACATACGTAAAGTTGGTTATTTGGGATCATACAAACTCTTTGTTTTTACACTCCAAGTTACTAAAACTCCAGGATCTGGTTAATTATCAATACATAGCAGATAATGTATAAAGCTAGCAGGGACTTATTACCTTCTGAAATACAAAACCTTTTCAGCCACAGAGATGGTAAATATCAGCTACGAGATAAAACAAACTTTAAGTTTGGTTTCTATTTTGTTTCTTTCAATTTTTTTCTGTTTCTTTTACAATGCCATCAAGTTCAAATAAACTGTCAATCAATCAAAAAAAACATTTTGATTTTCATCAACTAAAACTAGACTAAACCTATCAGATACAGAAATGACTAAAATGTGACCACAACTAATAAGCATTTGGACTAAAACTCGGATAGCTGCCCAAAACAACACTGGCCTCATGTTAACCAGAGAACAGCAAACATCTCAACCTGTGGAGGAAAGTGATGTTCTCACCTGCACGGTTCCATCCACACCAGAACCTGTTGATCTAAAATCCTGCCGCCAGGAACCCTTTCTACCTGAATGCTCACCTGGTCTCTCTGGATCCCCACCTGGTCTACATAGGGGCATTCGCACTGTGGGAACCTTTTGAGGTTTCTTGAACCTTTTCAGGAGCGTGGCCGTGTTTTTGCCCATTCAGACAGACGGGGACTAGGGACCCCGGCCTGGACCGCAGTTCCTAGAACCATTTTCAGGCGCATTCAGACAGAGAGGTTCTAGGAAGGCAGTTCCTATAACTCCCTGTCTGGAGTTTAGTTATCAGAACTACCTTCCCCATCAGTTTGCGTTGGCACATGAGGGAGGACCTGGATAGGGACCATGTTTGACGTAATCGTCTGCAACAGTGACAAATTTATGTCCCAGCAGATCTTGATACAAAACTGAGGTTTTCCATCTATTTTATTCAAAGCTATTATAAAAGCTAACTTACAAGCTTTCCTCCGTTGCAAAGCTGCCCTGCTAACGCCTAGTTAACCTTACGTTGAAGTATGCCCCGACACTTTCGTGGACGTACCGGGGTCCGTCCGCTAAAGTGTCCAGGCGGCAGCTGCAGATTCTACTGCCACACTTTGCAGCTGTATTTGGGTCATTAAATTAGCATGAAATAATTGCTTTTGGACATTTCAGAACAGTTCTGGATTCGGGACGCGTACCATTGTGATCGATTTGATAATGAATTGGTACACTCCTATTGCAATAGTTCTTGTTATTACAATCTCAGTAAACAGTTGTAACAGCTGTGGGAGTCCATGTCAGACTCCTGATGTGATTGTCTGTGATTAATTATTCCGTCATGCAGACTAGGGATGGGCGATATGGACTAAAAAATGTATCACCATAATTTCTGTTTTTTATCACGGTAACAATAAGTGATGATAAATATATCAGCCTAATCGTTTGTATGATAAATCTATCTACATTCTGTCTCGAGAGCCTTAAAATAATACTACAAGCCACTAAACGACATCAAACGACGTCACCTGTACTGCAAAACTGTAGTGATACTAAACGAGTCTGAAATATGAGAAAAGATTAGACATTTATTCAAATGGTGCAAACAGCAAAATTAACTATAAATGATTGTAAATGCAACTTGATAAGCTGAATTGATTGTTTTTATCGTGAGATGACAAATTATTACCATGGCAAATTTCTTTGACGATTTATCTCACACAAAAACATATCTACCTCGTTTTTTTTTTATTTTGTTGGGCGTAAAAGTAACACGTCTGTCACAGACGGTTGCGTCAAATCAGTCCACATCAAGATCCCCGACTCGTGTGAATGCAAAATGAAACAGTTCCCCTGGAGAGGATCGTTCATAGTGGGGCTGAATGATTTCAGGAAAAAAAATCCAATTGCAATTTTTTCTGTCAGATATTGCAATTTTGATTTGATTCACTATTTTCTTCAAATCAACCTTCAGCGCAATATTTTCAATGTACAGTAACATTTAACCCAAAGTCAGAAACTGGATGAGGTTCTGCCGAAGCCGTTTTCTAGTGTAAAGATTACACAGTGCAAAGCGCAACATCCCAGCCCTGATGCTGATTGGTTAGCTGAACCTGTGCATGAGTAACATTCTGCTTCTGACTAGTGAGCTTAGTTGGGTGGTACAGAGACGGCATGCAGCGTGTGTGTACAATAGTTGACAGAGCAGATCCTGGGTCGGTCAGGCGTAAGGATGTAACGATAACCGATAAAATGGTTAATCGTGATAAAATTCCCAACGATTAGTAATACCGTTTCAAATTTTAATTATCGTTAAACTGTGACTGATTATAGCACTTTGAAAAACTCCTAGTGATGCTGCTTATTGGCTGGAAGAGCAGCAGCAGTAGCAGTTTGCAATGTTTAATTTATGAAAAAATGGCGGAAGGCAACGAAAGCACCCACTTTTTTATTTTAAATATATTATTTTCTATATATATCCATGGACAGCTCTCATTAGATTTTTTCCACCTTTAAAAAGGACAAAGTAGACATTTAGACCCATTATGGATATTTTTAAAGATGCTGGGGGGTATTTCTGTAATATCACGATAAAAATGATCACTGTGATTATTTTGGTAACAATAACCGTGATATGAAATTTTCATACCGTTACATCTCTAGTCAGGAGTGCTGGAAAAACCCCAGCTTTGGCGATCACGTGATCGTGTGGTCTGAAATCGCAATGTCGATCTGAAAACGACAAACCGTTCAGCTCTAACTTGAACCGAATTCGAGTTGAGCAGCTCTTAGAACTCCTCTGTCCGAATGCGGCTCATGGATCCTCAAATGTACCCCCCCCCCCCCCTCAAATGTACCCCCCCCCCCAAAAAAAAAAAAAAAACAAAACAAAAGAACAGATGCAGACCACCTGATGTAGACGGTCCTCACACACCACCCAATGGGTTATGGTCCTCAGAAGTAACAAAAACAAGTGTGTGTGTGTGTGTGTGTGTGTGTGTGTGTGAGGGGCTGTTGACAGATGCTGTGAGGAGGAGGAGGAGGAGGAAGAGGTGGAGTGATACTCTCCTAGCAGGTTTCTTTGTCCCCGCCTCCACCGTGCACATGTGCACGTGTGTGTGTGTGCGTGTGGTGCTGCAGCATCTGCACTCGCGCTTCCCTCAGTCAGAGAGAGAGAGAGAGAGAGAGAGAGGAAGAGAGAGAGAGGTGGAGAGACCCTGACTGACGGCTGCTGGTCGCTGTCGGTCACACGTGCACGCGACACAGCTGACAGTGCGCGCGTGCGCATGTTTAGCTCTGCGTGTTTTTGCGGCTTCGTTGTTTTTTCAGCACAGAAAAGAAACAGTTTGATTTTTTGTCTTCTTCTGGTGCTGCAGCAGGAGAGAGAGAGAGAGAGAGAGAGAGGGGCGAGCGAGGTAGAACTGCATTACTGCTGCGTCTCTTTACATCCATCAGGAGCTGGTACATGCGCGCGTGCTGATTGATTATTGATTGATCATGGCTTTGATGTTTGTTTACCTCAGATTTCTGCGGGACCGCAGGTATCGATCATCAGCTGTTGATCGGCTCCTCGCGAGGTGAGCGGGTTTGTTTATTTACTTGATGGCTGCTTGTTGTTATTGTTGATGATTCAGCTGATTATTTACCTGACGATGATGATGATGATGATGATGATGAAGGCTTCACATATTCTGTTGAAGCCAACAGCAGGGTTGAAAAAAATCTGGATTGTTTTCGAGCAGTGAGGCTACGGGAATTTATTTATTTATTTATTTATTTATTTATCTATCTATTTTTTCATTTATTCATTCTTATTTGAATTAATATTTTTTAATTTTTCATATGTTAGTTTTTATGCAACAGGATTTATTATATTCAGTTATGTTGTTAGAAATTTCAATTTTTCAAAAATAGATATATCTTTTTCGATTTCTTATATTAAAATAATGTATGTAAATATCAATTTAGTTTTTATTTACTTGTTTATTTATTTAGTTACTACATGCTATTTATTTGATTTCTTAATATTTTTGTTTTTATGCTACAGGATTTATTTGATATTTATTTTTTCAGGCATGTTGTTAGAAATTACATCTCTTAATTATTGTTAAATACTTCATTTAGATTTTTTTTTACTCTTTTATTTTTTGTGATCAGCTATTTTTCTTTATTTTACTTCATTTATTTTAATTTTCCATACTATATATATATATATATATCCATTTTCTTCCACTGATCCTCTTAGTATGATTTTTTAAAATTTATCTGTTTATTAATCTCTATTTTATAATTTTTTTTAAATATCAGTTGAATGTTGTATAATTTTCATTCATTTATTTAATTTGTTACATATTATTTTACTTTTAGAATTTTGTAGTTTTTTTTTATTTATATTAATCTATTTATTTCTATAAGTCTTTCTTTCTTAATCATTAACACATTAATTCTTAATGACTCATTTATTTTAATTTCGTTATTCTTTTGGTTGGTTAGTTTGTTTTTTGTTTTCTTTTTTCAACAAAAACGTCTGAATTCGTCACTTTAACTATATTTAAGTTCATTTCACTGATAAATATTAGTTTAAATGAATGTGTTGGTGGTATAATATGATGAGTGAAGCTGGACAGAACTGATTATCGAACAGCTGATGGATCAATAATGCAGCCAACATCAGAAGTTTTTTCTCAGTGACTCGTCAACAGTTTTCATCTGTTTCAGAACATCAAATGTGAAACTTTTCCGCTTGTGTTGTTTATTGATGATCATGTCCTGCTGATGTTTCATATTTTCTACTTCAAACTCCTCACAGCTCGCTGTGTTTTCTCCTCAACAGACAAATTCATGAATATTGTTCGATTTTCTTTACTTTAGAGAGAGAGAAAAAAAAAAAAAGTTCCATAAAATTCGAAAGTGGTTAAATCCGCTGAGGAATAATAAGTTATTTAAAATAAACTTAACGAGTTTCACAATGGTAAAACAACAAAAACAACCTTCCAGAAACTGCTGCAGAATCAGTGATTTTTTTTTTTTTTTTATAGGCCACACCCACATGGTGATGAAAGTTGTTTTACTGTTGATGTTTCGTCCACATGGAGACGGTGTTTTGAGGACCAGAGGACGCCGAGTAAAAGTGAAAAATGTATCTTTTGTTTATAATCTGATGACATCATTCCTGAACTGATGCAGCGCTCCACCTCTACCGAACCCAAAATGATGCACGATAAGCAAAAATTTCCACCGATACCTATAAGTTCACATTTTAACACTTACTATAATCTTCATATAATCTGCAGCGATGATAAACTGATTTTTAAGCAGCTCCGGCTTTTCTAAAACGGCAAACTAAACGTTTTGGCTATTTCCTTTTTTCAGGTTATCACGCAACAATGAATGAGGTCATTTGCCGTAAATAACAGCAGCAAACGACACAATTTCATTCACACAACAAAGTGCATCGTAGGGCTGGACGATTATGGAAAAAATTATAATCACGATTATTTTGACTGATATTGAAATCACAATTAATATTCACGATTATTCATTGATTTTATGAAAAAGTGTTTATTGAGCCACCAAAACTCAACTTCATAAATAACTTTAAAAACAATAAAACCGGAAATAAATTAGAAACAAGTAAAGGAGTAAAATAGGAATATTATTTAAAATGATAATAGCAATAAAAATGAATACTCAGTCTAGGCATTCCTGATTTATACTCCCTGCAGTTTGCTTCCTATAACTCCACTAGTCCTTTCACTTCAGGATTAATTGTTTTTCTTCGATTACAGTGTTTTCATCATTGTAAGAATTTATTAATCCAGATGGATTCCCCATAAAGCTGCTGTTACTCCCAGATTTTCCATTTCTTTGGTCAGAAACTGCATCTGGAAGCAGTTTATGTAACATGGAGCAAACGTCAAGTAGGCGACGCAGAGACGACGTCTGTGCTGGACTCAGCCGGACCACGATGCTGCAGAACCAGCGTCCTTGTGTCCGACCGGTGCTGGGCGATACTGCCTAAAATCAGTATTAGGGCTGGGTGATATCGCCTTTTAGTAATATCCTGATATTTTTATGGCAGTCACAATACACAATATATATCTTTTTTTTCCTTTTTTTTAATTTTTTTTTTTATATTTTTATTTATTTATTTTTTTGTTTCTCTTTTTTATTTATTTTTTTTTTTTTATTTTATTTTAATTTTTTATTTTAAAAAAAAAAAATTATAATTTTATTTTTTTTTTTTTAAAATTATATTAATTTAAAACAAAATAAATACTTCTTCTTTTTTTTTTTTTTTTTAAAAAAAAAAATAATTTTTTTTTTTAAAAAAAAATAATAAATAAATTTATTGTTTTTTAAAATTTTTTTAAAGTTTGGATTTCAGATCTAATTGGTGTGACATCATCTTCTTAAAAAGCTCTTTGTTAAAACGTATGCTCAGTTACGTGAGCGGGTGAGTGCTCTCACCTTAACGAGAATCTTTGTTGTTTTTTCTCGGCAATGTTGCAGCGAGTTATCCGAGAAACCAGCGAGGAAACGACTCGTGTGCGAATGTTTTCTACACGCGTGAAGCTGAAGTCTTTGTATGTATTCTGCTGTGTACGTGTGTTAGTTACACTAGTTAGTTGGTTGAAACGTAAAGCATGATGTCATGTGACTTTTTGGCAGATAGATGACAGGTTCCTCAGCAAACACCCAGGAGGCCGTAGATACGCTTAGGACGTTTATGAGAAGCTCTGTGAAACTGAAATACAAACATACAAATGTACATATGATCATACGAGGTTTGTTGAGGTGTTTACATCAGCTGTGATGGAGAAAACTCATTTATAACCGCCTTTGTTTCGCACCAAATGTGGATCCATTCGCCCCAGAAAATAGTCCCAGCCGTGTTTTCACGAGAGTGAAGGAAAAATGTGGAACATCAGCAGATGGAGGCTCAGAGATCAAAGTGGATGTTGGTGTCGCGTTGGTATGACTCACCTGGACATGAAATAATCACCAGCTGCCCCCCCCCCCGTTCTAAAAGTTAAAATAATTTTCTCTGTGTTTACAGAAAATGAGCCAATCAGAGTCTCTGGATCGAGATGCTGGATGTGATCTGGTTTTAATCGTTTCATAGTTGGCTAGAAAGGCAAACAATAAGATAAAATTTTCATTTATTAAATACATTTTTGTAATTTTTTTTATTATATATATTATTGCATTATATTTTTTTCATTACATATATTATTTTTTATTTATTATATAAATTATTTTATTTTATATTTTTTATTTTTGTATTATTTTTTATTTTTTATGTTATTTCAATTATTTTATTATATATATTTTATTTTATGTATTATTTTTATTGTTAATTTTGATTTAATTAATTAAACAGTGGTTTGAGGAGTCAAACGATGCGGAGACGGGTCATGTGATGCAGGAACTGAACATGGTCAGGACTCTGTAATCCACCAGACCGAGCAGTCTGTCTGAACAGCTGCTGGCTGTCTGCTGGTGTACGGAGAGCCGGACGGGACAAATGACTTAACACAGCGTGGAAAACTTTGAGGGCTGGAGGACCTGAACGGAAACATTTCCGGGTCGGGTTAGACCTGTTCCCGGCTGGTCCTGATTGCACGGTTTAATCATGTTCTGGCTGTAGATGCAGAAACGTGGGAATCCTTCGTTCTCTTTAGTCTTTAATCTGTTTGAGGATCTCCAGAAAATCTTTCAAAGACCTTCATGAACGCTGGTTCTGGACCAGATCTGCCTGAAATGTGAAATTGATAGTTGTGTGAAACTAAGCAGATCTTGAATAAGTTAAATTGTAATCCAGTAAAAAAGAGAAGAAAAAGGCTTTTCTGGTGTGACGTTGCTCATTTTAACTCTGATTTGTTCCGGATACATTTAAAGCTTTTCCATCTTTGGGGGAAAGGCATCAGGCAGCTGTTCGTTAATCTGCTAGTGTCAGACGTGACGGATAAATCTGTTTTACTTCCAACTACCTCCACACGTAACGCATCATCAGAAAGCTCAGATTCCTGAGACGGGAATGGTGTCAACCGTCCAATCAGAGCTGTAGGTTCAGTAAACACTTATTTATGACCAGTAACAGATGGACCTCTATGCTGGATTAGAAGTGTGAGATACTGTTAGTTTTGGTATTGATTTGATATCAAGTACATAAAGGGCTAGTATCATCAATACCGATATCGAAACCAATACTTTTTAACAGGGCTGTTAAATTAATAGATTTATGCAAAGAGATTATTCTGTGAAATTCATGTGCTACAAGGAAATTACCATTAAAGTAATAATAATCTGAATTTGTCATTATCTGGACGAGAGAAGCTGATATTTGGCATGTCGATACCTCGTCACCAAGGTGAACCGGATCCACCAGAAACCACATCTCTTCCTTATTTCTGAAGTGTGTGATAGTTTAAAGCTTCCATGTAGAATTATATAACAGGTGTCCAGAAACAAAGTCATCACTGGAGCCGTTTTAAAGTCTGAATGTGGATTTATCTTAGTGAGAGAAGCTGGTTTAGGGAATATGGGGTCCTTGTCATAGCAGAGAACTGGATTAGATGTTAAAATCTCCTCCAACTATTACTTTTCTAGCCTTTTGTTGCTCCTGTTCCAACTCAAAAACCACTTTATCCTCCATATCTTTGAATATTCTGAGAGTTTTCAGGACTTACATTGAAGTATCGATATAATCACACTAGTATCGATCAATATTGATCCTCGTCCTCAAAATTATTCATAAAATAAAAAAAAAAATAAAAAAATTATAAATTTTTTATTAAAAAATATTTTTTTTTTTTTTTTATAATATAATATAATATATAAAAAAAATATAATAATTTTTTTTCCCTTTTTAATGTTATAATTGGACATTTGTATATTTGTATTTTTGGGACCACTATACTGGACTCCAGTAGCAGATGATACTGGTACAGAAATGCTCCTGTCACAACAGCACGGCTCCAGCAAACCAGTTGGTTCATAAAATCTAGTTTCAGGTGAAAACTGACAGATCTGAAGGTTTAGATCCTGATTTAACAGAAGCTCTAATTAAAGCAGCATCCAGCTCAGGAAGGCTTCGTGTTTCCGTGTTCATGATCCAGCAGCTTTACGTCATTTCTCTGGACTGTTGTCTACGCTGCTGCAGCTGGTGATTATTTTTATCCAGGCAATCAATAAGTGACCTGTTTAAAAGCCTTGTTGGCTTGTAAAAGTCCAGAACGCAGGAGTTTCTGTTGATGATGTCATGAACTGCCGTCAGAGAGGAGCTCAGCGCAGGTTTATGTCGTCTCTGAGGTGCTTGTGGACTAATCTCCCTCGTGGACTGGTCGTTGCAGCTGCTGACCCGTTGATGTTGTGTCCGGCCTCCTGCCTGCCTCTCCTCAGGGAGCTGGCACAGTGGCGCTGCCTGCTGGGCTGGCACCGCCACCACGGAGTCGGGTCGGCCGGTCCGGCCGGGCTGACGGCCGGCGCCGGCCAGCAGCAGCAGCAGCAGCAGCAGGGGCCAGAGGCCAGAGCCCGGCGGCCCGTCGGACGCACCAGACCGCTGCTGGGCAGCCAGGTGAGTCCTGGACGACCCGGACAGAGCACCAGGAAGGTTTTATGTTTGCATGTTTAGCTTTAACAGTATTCATCACGAACTCCCGCCCACATGTGTTCTAGGACGGGTAACCCACTCGTACCTGTCCAGCAGAAACTCTGCTACCATGTTCGTCTCCAGCTCAGGATGAAGCTGCACCACATTCACTCGTGTTTTACTCCTAGTTGCAGCTCCAGAGCTGCAACTCAGTCCTTCCTCTGTGGGAACGGCAGCTGGCCTTCAGACACGGATCTCTTCATTTGACACGACTGACACGAATCAATCATTTCATTCAGACTGAATCAAACGATTGTCCAGATTTAGAGTATGAGGACCACTGGAGAAAAAAAATTAATTCGGAGAAAAAAGTCAGAATTCTGATTTTAAAGTAAGAATTCTGACTTTTGTCAATTATAAATTTAAAAGTTTCTTTTGGGAGATTTATTTATTTTTTTATGTATTTATTTATTTATTTCAATGTTTGAAAAAAGTCAGAATTCTCACTTTTTCAAGAAATTTTGGGGGAAAAAACTTTTTTTTTTTTTTTTACAAATGTTTTTAAAGAAGTCATACTCCTGAGATTACAGTCAGAATTATTGATTTTTTTTCTTTTGTCTGAAATTTAAAAAAAAAAAAAAGGAAATTCTGAAAATGAAAAAACAAACAAACAAAAACAAAACAAAAAAACTTCCTATTATTTTAATGTTCTGGGGAAAAAGTCAGAATTCTGATTTTAAAGTAAGAATTCTGACTTTTGTCTATTATATTTTTTTAAAGTTTCTTTTGGGAGATTTTTTTTTTTTATGTATTTATTTATTTATTTCAAATTTTTGAAAAAAGTCAGAATTCTCACTTTTTCAAGAAATTTTGAGGGAAAAAAACTTCTTTTTTCTTTTTTTTTTTTTCACAAATGTTTTTAAAGAAGTCATGCTCCTGAGATTACAGTCAGAATTCTAGATTTTTTTCTTTTATCTGAAATTTAAAAAAAAAAAAGGGAATTCTGAAAATGAAAAAACAAACAAACAAAAAAAAACAAAAAAACTTCCTATTATTTTAATGTTCTGGGGAAAAAGTCAGAATTCTGAGATTCTCTGCCTCTCTGAAAACTCCTTTTACACCCAGTCATTTTACTGGCCTGTTCCCACTTAAAACAGTAATGGTTCTGATCTGTTTCCACTTAACCTGATTAGATATTAAAGTCTCCTCCTATTATTATTTTCCAGTGTTTTGGTGCTCCTGTTCCGACTTTTTTCGAACGTGTTGCTACATCAGATTCACAGTCAGAGAACATATTTAGAAATGCGTGATATTATTGGCTCGATATTGGTATCAGCAGACGGCAACGGCTTTAAAACTGAATACATCAGTCGACATTGACCCGATATCTGCCCTGATATAAAGAAACGATATATAACAGGCACAGTTTGGTGGAAAACCTGTGGAATGCTATTTTTTGTTTGTTTGCTTTTCTTTTTTTTAATGCGTGGGACATGGGAAGAATATTAGGCCACGCCCACCGTGCAACATTATGACATCTCCAGCAGATGAAGCATGAATTCTTTTCAAATTTTGCACAAAGAATGAATATTACATCATTTCAGCTTTAATATCAGTATTGCATCTGGTATCGAGTTGTAAAATTGAAAAATCGGCATACTGGGTATCGGTCATCCGTACATACAGTATTTTCCATGAAATGATAAAATGTCTGTTTCTTCATCTGATACGTGTTAAAGTCCTGAAAATTATTCATACCCTCCAATTAAAGAAGGAAAAAAGTCATCTGTCAGTTAAATAAGTTGAAATTGACAAAAGTAATAAAGAAAATCAAAAATCTATGAAAATCGTGACATTGATTTTTGATATTAAAAACAAACACACCAAAAATAAACAAGTAAACAAGCATGATGGGGCCTGAAGCTAAAATGTTGTTGATCAACACCTTGAGACAATCACTGCAATCGGGTGTTTTCTGTGACGTCCAATCAGATGTCTGCACCTGTTGACAGGTATGTTGGTCCATGTTCATGGGAAAGGTGCTCTAACGTGTCTTGAGAAATTTTATTTGTTAATTTTTAAATAAATATTTTCAACCACAATCCAAAAGCAATAATTTATTCCACAAAATTATAATTTTGTAATTTTTTATTTATTATTAGTTTCTTCAGTTTCTTGTCATTTGAATTACTGGTGTGAATTTAGCCTTTTCTGTGATTGGAGGGTATGAATAATTTTGAGGACGATTGTACGTATGGGAATAAAATCTGGGCTGATGAGGTTTGGGAATCATTGCTTCTTCCTTTTATTTACATTTTTGCGTCTTCTTCTTCTACTGTGATGTGTTTCAGTGGAAGCTTTCAGTCTGCAGCTTCATCTAACGTAACTTTCATTAACTCATTTCCCATCGATGGGTCAAACAGACCGGACTGGTTTCCTCCCAGTTTAAAAGCCTGAGTGGAAGCTGTGGGGGTGATTCATTTACCAGCCGTCTGACCCCCCCCCCCTCAGCCCTTTCAGCCTGATTGTCATCGATTGCTGCAGTCTGAGTGCTTCTCCTCGGGTCCAGCTTGCCTCGCGTGAATCTGATCCGCCTCGGTTCCTGCAGCGAGTCGGGTTTAAGCTGGTTTTGTTGCTGCTGGAAGCTGAGACCTGCTCCAGTTTGAGGACGGCAGACAGATGTGGACCATCTGGCTGTGGACGGAGACGATTGTGATGTTTCTGATGTCGGGGGCTCTTTTATCTTCTGTTACCATCTGTCGGCTGCTTCAGTCAGCCACGTCCAGTTCGTGGTCATACAACAGAGATGAACATAAATACATATACAGACATTTGCACAATACAAATTATATCACTAATGCAACACAGTGTGCAGGCAAAATTTATTGCATTAACAGAGCTATTATTTATCTTGTAATGTTTTCAATTCAGTTGAATAATTAATTACTGGGCCCCAAGCAATTTTAAAATTTTGTGATCCCCTCAAGGTAAATAAATTTTTTTCTAAATGCAAAAAGTGCATGAAATCTTGAAGCCATAAAGATACTTTGGGAGAAAATGGTGATTTCCAGTCTAATAATATTCTCCTTTGTGCTAATAAAGATGCAAAGGCTATGTTGTCTTTTATTGTATTCCAAAGGTAGCTGTGTCTGCACTGAAAATAGTTGTCCACTAGTGTTTGACGTGAGCACAAGACCAGAACACATGTGTCATGTTTGCTGGTGACCCGTGACATCCATGACATATATCAGAAACTGGAGAGTTTACTATTAGTAAAATATAGTCTATGAACAGCCTTAAACTGAATGAGGTTTAATCTACAGTAGAATATGTTGTAAAATCATTCGTTTATTTATTTATTGGGACATCACCGCTGAAAGAACGAGCCGATGTTCACGGAGGAGAAACTGCCACATCTGCTGATGACTCGTCTCTGATGGTGGTGTCCTCACGACCTGCTCGCCTGTTGTGACAGCGGTCTCGACGCAGCAGTCTGTTGCCATGGCAACACATCTCTAGATGAGAATTGATGGTTGGCAGAGCGACTAGAAATATGCGCCATATACACACACACTTGTTTCTTGTTGGGTTTTTTCAGCTATTTTTAACATTTTGAACCAAATCCTGATCATACGGATGTTGTTGGTGATATCTGTCTATTTCAATTCAGCTTTAAATTAACAACAATAATTCACTTAACAAGAAACTAAAGAACTAATAATAATAATAAAAAAAAAAAATCAAAAAAATAATCTAGTTTTCAGAGAATATTTATGTTATTACTTTTGTCAATTTCAACTTATTTCACTGACAGCTGATTTGTTTTTTTCTTTAATTGAAGGGCATGAATATTTTTGAGGATGTCTATATAAAGCTGTTTAAAACAACCACAGATGCAGCTGTACATATCAAAGAAATAATATAATTGTTGGTTATTTTTAAAACTATTGAAAACAACAGAGCAATTTAAATAAATAAAAAACAAGACTTTATTGATATCACAGTCGACAAATTCACAAGCTTCAACAGCACAAAGGTATCACACAGTAAAATACAGATAGTTGGAAAATGTGCAAAAATAAGATAGATGCCAATAATAAGTAATGAAAGTTAAACACATTTTATGTACAAAAAAAAAAGGAAATAAGTTACTTAGAAAAAAAATCACAATGGGGATTATAAAAATGAAAAACTAAATATCAAAAATAAAATATCACAATAAGCAGAGCATTTTATTTAAAAACAAAAAAATTTAAAAGAAAAATCTAAATTAAAATAATTAAAAAAAAAAACTAGCCAAACCAGAAATGTTCTCGTACTGAGTTGAAAGCCAAAGAATAATAATAGAAAAAATGTAATATGTATGATTTTGTTTACTAATTAATTAATTTCTTCTCACTTCATAATGGTTTCTCTCTTTAAAATTTATTTATTTTTCTTTCTTTCTATTTATGGACGTTATATGGACGAAATTATGAACAAATCTGTAGCTTATCTTGATTGCATATTCAAAATTTATGAAAAAAATCGGTGTCATGAGGAGTTATGAAAATCAGCTTGTCTGTGAGGTGGGGGAGCAGCAGCTGATTTGTCCCCTCTGAGCTTCCGTTTGGACCTCGGGTCCTCCAGGACATCGGGAAAATATGTGATGTGAGACATCACTGAATATGGCAGAGACGATGAGTATGGAGGACCAAAACTGACAAAATCAAAAATAAATACAAAAGCATAAGAATGGATAAATAAAGAAAAAGTACGCTGATTGGTTAGACAAAGAGATTTTTAAAATGTGTTATTGTCATTTTCAGCTGTTTAAATTAAACTTTGTGTTAATACGCCTATTTATTTATATTTTGATGTAAATTTTAGTTTATTGATAAATTTTACATTTCTTTTCTTCTTCATATTTACGCCTGTAGTTATTCTATTTTTTTCTTTTACATTTTCTATTCTTCCCCCAAATTATTTATGTCAGTATTTATGATCCATCTGACATTTTATTTATCTGTTATTGACCCTTTTTTATATTCACAATCATATTAATGTCCTTAATATTTCCCATCTTGCTTTTTCTTCCTTTATTTGTATTTCAAAGCGGACACAAATATACATTTATGTCGCATTTGATTTAAGTTTTCTTTGTGTAACCAGTTAACACATTAATTTCTTTATTGAGCCATTTCATACTTATATTTTTAAATATATTTTTGATTTTTGTCAGTTTTGTTCCTCCATGGAGGCTTGAATTGTGCACATTTACCTCAGCATTTGTATCCAGACAGCGTCTACGATACTGCCACGCTTTGCAGCTATTCCGGTCATTTAATTATTATAAAAATAATTGTTTTTGGTCATTTTCTGAACCGTAAACAAATCGGCAGGTGTTGCATCAGGATGCATCGATGTAAAATTGAATGGGCACACCCCTCCTGCAGAGACTTGAACAGATCTGGGTAGAACTCAGCTGAACGACGTCCGAGTTGCATTTTTTCATTATTTTTGGCCCTGAATCAGTAAAAGGAGCCTGAGTAACGGCGGCGTCTGGTTTTCCTGGAAGCTGCTGTGTCTCAGGAAGCGGCTGCCGAGTTTTGACCTGCAGCTCATGAATAATTAATCATGTAAAGAAGCTCCTGCTGGGCCGCGAGCTCGGCTCCTCCCGAGTGTTTTCTTTCCTTTGTGATGATCCTCTAACTCATGGGTCAGCTGGAAGAAGACATCTGCCAGGCCACGTAAGGACACCAGAGTTAAGCAAGATTATTAGCATGAATTAATATTAGTAATCTTAATATAATATGAATTATTATTATTATGAAAGGCTGAGATTTTTCCAGGCTTCATGCTCGTCTTCCACCCTGACGTTGATGGAAGAGTTGTTCATCTTGTCATCTTGTCAGTAATAATTTACCTCGCTTGGATAATTCAGATTTGGATATTTTTGTTTGCTCATGAAAAAATCTTTTGGTTATTTAGTAGGGATGCATGATATTGGAATTTTGGCCGATATCCGATATGCCGATATTTTAAAACTCATGTGGCCGATAACCGATATCGATACTGATATTAAAGTTGAAAAAAATAAGCAGTCATTGCATATAGTTTTTTTATTCGTTTCCAACACTTTGAAAAATAGGGGTGGGGAAAAATATCGATACACTGGAATATTGCAATATTTTCATATGCCAATATCAAATCGATATTTTAAAATGCAGTATAGATCTATTTTACTTACAAAATCTTGCGAGATTTCATCGTTCTGTTCCAAAATCTCACGATATTTCACAAATTCTCACGAGATTTCATAACAGAACGATGAAATATCATGAGATTTGGTTAGTGAAACTGATTGATACCGTGTTTTTAAATGTCAATATATATCAGCATATGAAAATATTGCGATATTTCAGTGTATCAATATTTTTCCCACCCCTAGTCTTTAGAAGTTTTAAAGTCTGTAAAAAAGAAGTTTTTGAAGAGGAAGAAGTTGTTTTTTAGACTTTAGAAACAGAAGGCTGATCAGTTTGATATCTGTGGGGTGGCCGATGTCCGATACTCAGTTTTAAGGCCGATATGGGCCGATACCGACAGGGGGACGATTGTATCGTGCATCCCTAGTATTTAGTGAAGTTTCTTTGTTTGTTTTTTTGTATTGCTATGTGAGCCATTTGTAGGGCTCATTATAGATATGAGTATGATCTTATTTCATTCTTGATTTGATTTGACCGCTCCCAGCACAGATCCTGATCCTCTGGACCCGTCTGGTCCTCTGACTCATTGATCTGATGGGTAATCCATCCGTGAGTCTGGTCCTGGTCTCTGCAGTCTGACTGTCCCGTCCTGTGGACAGATTCTGGGTCAGCTGCTGTAAATAAGAGATGTGTCACCAGATCCGAGTGAACACAGACTGGGTTGTGTATTCATGAGTAAAACCAAGCATCCGTCGTCCTCTCCGTCTGCCTGACGACCACCTCTGTGTCAAAGATCTGCTGGTAGTCCTGCATCCTGTGATGGAGGAACTGGAACTGGTCTGTTAGAATCTGGACCGGTTTATCAAAGACCACCTTACGGGTTCTAACATCTCACTTCTCATTATCCTGGTCCAGAATATCACCTCACCTCCTGCAGCTGTCCAGACCTCTATCCATCTAGACCAGGAGACCAGGAGACCAGGAGGGCCGGCAGACTGCAGGTCTTCAGGCTTCGCTGCTGCAACACACCTGCTGATGTCCAGAGCTCGTCTGCTCAAGTCACAAAATCCTGTCAGACTGGAGGATCATCACCATCTGCTTCTTCTTCTTCTGTGGTGTTTAATGTCAGACTGGAGGATCATCACCACCTGCTTCTTCTTCTTCTGTGGTGTTTCATGTCAGACTGGAGGATCATCACCATCTGCTTCTTCTTCTTCTGTGGTGTTTCATGTCAGACTGGAGGATCATCACTTGCTTCTTCTTCTTCTGTGGTGTTTCATGCCAGACTGGAGGATCATCACCACCAGCTTCTTCTTCTTCTTCTGTGGTTTTTCGTGCCAGACTGGAGCATCATCACCACCTGCTGTTGTCATTTATTATTTAAAAGACCGCTGAAGGTCAGATCTGCATTTTCCCGTCTAAGCTGTGGCCCGTCTCCATGGAAACCAGAGTAAATCATTAATTCCTATTCAGATAAATGTGGAGTGGAGCAGAAGGGGAATAATTTATTCGTTTTTAATTTTTAATCCACATTTTGATGGAGACGTTTTTCGACGGCTGTATAGACCAAAGCCGAACCGACCAATCAACATTCAGCATCTGAAACTGACGCACCTTCCTCCTTCTCCTCCTCCTCATGTTTATGGATGTTTACTCCCAGAAACGACTCCACCTGCCTTCATCTTCCTCAATCACCATCCTCTTCCTCAGCATCAGGGAGTAGAAGGAGAAAGATGAGGTTCTCTTTATCTTGACCTTCATTTCAGAAAATCCTGGAGGAGGCTGCAGCCATGAAACTGATCCAGCTGCAGCTTCCTATGCTTGTAGGGACCTTCTGTGTTATATAAACAGAATTCACCAGAACTGAACTTTTAACGTCGTTCATACGCAAACTTGCCGGCGCTCTACGCGTCGTGTTTTTGTGTTGCGTTTAGACCGCATCGCTAAAAAGACGTAAATAAGTAAATAATGTCAGTTTGTTTGTAAATTCAGTTTTCTCAGCTGGTGAAAATGTTTTAGAGGAATTCCAGCTTGTGAATGGCCACATGATGTTTTTAAATTCTGAGGTAATTAGTGTTAGGAAAAACATTTTTACAGACTTTGATGATAAAGCTGTAATATTGTGTGGAAAAAGACGTAAATTTACAACTTTATTCTTGTACATTTATGACTTTATGTCATCATTCTCAAAATTAAGTTGAAAAATTTACAAAAATAAAGTAAAAAATTTACAAGAATGAAGTTGTAAATTTACGAGAATTAAGTTGAAAAATTTATGGTAAATCTTTACAAGAAAGTCTTTAATGTATGAGAATAAAGTCGTAAAATAACTTTTTTTTTGTTAAATTTATACGAATAAAGTTTGAAATTTATGAGAACAAAAAATAAAGTAGTAAATTTGGAGAATAGTCATAAATGTACAAGAATTAAGTAAATAATTTACAAAGAAGTCTTAAATGTGCGAGAGTACAGTAATTTTATGAGAATAAAGCTGTAATTTTACTAGTAAGTGGACAATGGGGAAAAAAATGGAAGTTAATGTCATACACGTTTAAACTTCTCGAGACAAATCATTTTTAGGTCTGAGGATTTTATCATTTTATATCTTTTAAAATGTTTAAATTTAATCATTTTATCATATTTTATTTTTATTATATTGTTAAAAAAAAGAGCATGAGCTTTTAAAATGTTGAATTTCCTTTCTTGGATAAAGTATTTTTCATTTAATTTTATTCATTTATCAACTTTACCCGACTACGTTTAAATATCAAGACTTCATTCTTGTTAAATTACAAGTTTATTCTCATAATTTTATTAATTTATTCTTGTTAAATTCATTTTTGTAAATTTACAACTTATTTCTCATAAATTTACAGTTCGTAAATTTTCTCAAATCTATAACTTTGTTTTTGCAAATATAACTACTTCTGTCTCGTAAATTTACAACTTTTCTTGTAAAATTGCGATTTTTTTTTTCTTTTTTTTCTTGTAAATTTATGACTTTATTCTCAGTCTTTGAATGCTGTAAATTGTTCTGTATCGTGTTTACATGGAAATAATTCTGATTAAAGGTTTACATGTAAAGTGGGTTTGTCTAATTCTGTCTTAGATCGGGGGGGTTGGGAAGGGTTCTGATTGGACAGGGTCGGACAGATTTTACGTCTACACCTGGAAGTCAACAATCTCCGGTTCCTGCTCCTTTTCGTTTCGGCTACATGAAAACCACATCATGATACAGCCACTTCACTCAGAATTACGATTAACTGGGGAATTATTGTCATTCAGAACTAATTGATGGGCGTTAACCGTGTCCTCTCTGTCCTCCTGCAGTACTCTTCGGCCGGCTGCCTGCTGTCGCTCCACCACAGCGAGAAGCCCGACCACGAGGAGGTGTGCGAGTTCAGGCCGTACACCTGCCCGTGTCCTGGAGCGACCTGCAAATGGCACGGCTCGCTGGAGGCCGTCATGCCTCACCTGATGCACGCCCATAAGTCCATCACCACGCTGCAGGTCAGGACCGGCACGCCGATCCGCCACTTTAATGTGCAACATTAAAGATTATGTTATGTCATTTCTGAGCGTCACATAGTCGACTTAACTCCTGTTAAAGCACGAGTAAAGAATAATAAATAAAAAAATTCTTAATTGTTATGTGTGTGTGTGTATATATATATATATATATATATATATATAAAATAAAGAATGAGTAGACATGCTGGACAGATTGTAGAAACGTTTGTATGAATAGACCAACACATCGACTGGCTGATATTTTAGGCCAGTATTTACATTTTTTGCTGGTATTGGCTGATACCCCACTCGGCATAAATTACAGACTTTTTATTATATTTAAGCAACCCTTACCGATCTTGCATTTCAAACAGCACACAAAATTATTTCAATATTAACAGTTGTGCCTCACTCCAAACACCCACCCCCCATTCCCTCCACCTCAGGCCTTAAAAGGTCTTAAATAGGGTCTTTAATTTGTTCTAGACAAGTCTTAATTTTTTACTTAATAAATTCCTGAGGAGCATTGACCACGTAGAATACACTGGATAATATTTCAGAGGTTGATTCTGTCGTCTGTCTGAAAGGTTCAGATAGTATTTTTAATTTCTTTTTAAATTTTTTTTTTTTTTTTTTACAATTTGAAAACAAAACACCTTTTTTCTTGAGTACCGCTTGAGTTAACAATATTATTCTCTGTTTCTGTTGTTTGATTCAGTCAACAAAAATCCATAAAAAAAAAATATATATATATATTTTTTGGGGCAATTATTTTTATGCGATTAATCAAGATTGATTAACTACAAACCCTGTAATTAATTTGTTTTTTTTTTTTTTTTTTTTTTTAATCAAGTCCTGTTTTGAATTTCTGTGATTATTTGAATGTTTCTAATACTGCATCACTTGGATCTTAAATTTGATTTAATAAAGGTCTTAAATTTAACTGGCAGAAACCTGGCAGAACCCTGCACCTACCAGTCCGACAGACTCTGTACGAACTTGCTGCACTTTTCCCAAACCTTTCGTATCAGGTGTGTCTGTCCTTGCCGGAGTCGGCGTTTCCTACAGAGTCTTGAAACAACCTTCGTCTCATATCCAACCTTTCTGTGATCGGACACACTTCGTACAACTCAAATCTGTAAATCATCTCCTTCCCCGTTTCCACTGGTGGAGTGCCCCAAGGTTCTGTCCTCGACCCCCTCCTGTTTATCGTCTACATCCTCTCTCTCGGTTCCATCCTTTATCCTTCACAAACCATGGTTGCCGTGGTTTCCGCAGCTCTTTGTGAATCACGTGGTCTTTGTCCTCTCTGTCTGCAGGGGGAGGACATCGTCTTCCTGGCCACGGACATCAACCTGCCGGGCGCCGTGGACTGGGTGATGATGCAGTCGTGCTTCAGCCACCATTTCATGTTGGTCCTGGAGAAGCAGGAGAAGTACGAAGGCCACCAGCAGTTCTTCGCCGTCGTCCTGCTTATCGGAACCCGGAAGCAGGCCGAGAACTTCGCCTACCGCTTGGAACTCAACGGCAACCGGCGGCGGCTCACCTGGGAGGCCACGCCCCGCTCCATCCATGACGGCGTGGCGGCCGCCATCATGAACAGCGACTGCCTGGTGTTCGACACCTCCATCGCACACTTGTTCGCCGACAACGGGAACCTCGGGATCAACGTCACCATTTCCATGTGCTGAGCCCCGCGGACCAGAGTCAGAGTCAGAGCGGTGATGGGGATGTCCCGCGGGGACGGTCAACACTTTGCTGAGACGGTCAATGCCCTGTGGGGACGGTCAATGCCCGGGTGGTTGGTCAATGCCTCTCGGGGACAGTCAATGCCTCATGGAGTCAGTCAGTGCTTCACTTGGACGGTCAACATCTCGCGGGGACTGTAAATGCCTCGTGGGGGGGTCAGCGCCTTACGGGGACGGTCACACAGCCATCTGCGCTGCTGGAGACGCGTTCAGAGGACGATTCCGCTCCGAGCGTTTGGTTGATTCCTGCTCGTCTCGTCGTCCTCTCATGAGATGGACGGAAACGACGAGGAGCTCAGAGCTTTGGTCTGTCCGGAGGTCCAACCCGCTCCCCGTCAGACCGATTTTATACTCGCTGAGCGCCGGCCGTCAGTTCTGGTCGGACTCCCGTTAGCCCGACGTTTGCTGCTTCCAGTCAGGACTCGGTTCACCAGCAGAGTTTCTGTAACCACGACTGTTTCACCGATCAGGAAGGATCGGACAGCTTTACGATCCACAGCCACGCTCCTCAGACGGACTTCAGGAAGCTGCTTCTTTATTCATTACTGATGGATTCTCTTTGTTTCATCTGCAAGGAAAAAGTGGAAATACCAAAGATATCCGTTTGTCTGTCATGTGTAACAAAGAACCAAAATAAACGGATAAAAATCAGGTTTATTATCAACATATCTGCAGAGAAATCTGTTCATCACTTCAGGAAGCTGAACTTGGTCGACTGACATTGTCTGAATTAAAATGTCTGACAGTAAATTCTTTGACCTGTAATGTGTTTGATGAGGAAATAAGGAAACGCTTAAAGAAAAGAGTAATTTAACCCCTTCATATTCATTTCTTTTTACTCAGAAAACTTTTGTAACGCCCCAAAAAATCCATCTGAATCAAACGTGTTTCCATTAACTGGTTCGGACCAGTAGAGATCTTGCTGCTACTGAGTTCAGAAGAAACTGATCAAGACTACTTCACTGGCTGGAAGAGGCTCTGAATAAACCTCCAGCAGGAAAAGAACAACTGCGGTGGACATCCACAACAGGAAAGTGGAAGAAAGTGCTTCTTTTGGGGAATCGCTTCGGTCTCTGGAAGTAGATGCCGGTCAGTCATGTCGGCTTATTGTTTGTGAGCTCAGACTGAAACAGTTGGTGAGTTGGGTCAAACATGAGGCATCAAGCCATGGAAACTGGCAAAAATCACCTTGATTACGCAAATAAATGTAGTTTCTCCCATTTTAATGAAACTTTTCTTATATGTATTAGATGCAGGAAAACCTGCTACAGCTCTGGTCTTCATAGAGCATATACGAAAGACTGTTAAAGCCACTGAAATAAAATACAGTTTTGAGGGGGGAAAAAAAAAAAATCAGAATCTGACCCCCCCAAATTACAAAAAAAAAATCTGGATTTTTTTTTTTTTTTCAATTTCTGAAATAAAGTCAGAATTCTGACTTTTTTTTGCCTCAGACCTAAAAAAACAGTTCTGATTTTTATCATTGCAATAAAAAAAAAAAAAATTCTTGGGGGGGGGATTCTGCCTTTTTTCCTCTGTAATGAGTTAAGTCTTGGTTGACCAGAATGGGCAACAAATTGCTGGCTTGGAGTTACAGGAGATGAATTTGACGGCCAGTTTTGAGACCAGCAGAGGGAATGTGATTTCTATCTGGCTCGTAGTTTGGAAACTTCGACGAACATAACATCTTCCCTGATTTCCTGACACCATGTAAACATGAGAACTTAACGCACGCTTGGCCGCCAGGTTTCCTCCACATGTTCTGGAGGGGCGGCGTAGATCATCCAGAAAGTTCTGACTGGAGCTGGAACGTGGGTGAGTTTAGGTGTGTATGCGTCAGGTAATCCTCCGGAGCATTTACAGCTCGCTGCTAGCAGCTAATGCTAATGTGACGTGGTCTCTGGCTCGTGTTCTCTGTTTCTGAAGATGTAATCACAGTTTGGATAATAAAGTTTTTTTCTTTCAGACACGTTGATGACGTTTATTTTCCAGACTGTTCCAGATGTTGGGGGTAAACTGGAGCTACATGTGGCCAGGTGTTATAAACCCAATAAAAATGATGAATATTGACCTGAACGTAGACATTTTTCATGGATACGTCAGCAACAGTTTTATCAGAAACTCTGTCACTGAGGTGGGAACAGGAAAGTGTAACCACATAAATCATTTTTGTTTTCAGCTTCTCACTAATGACTTTTTAAAATTTCTTAGTTAATTTATCATTCATTATTAAAAATTATCTGATTAACCAGTTCTGAAATTAGTTTCCCAGTTTTACTGATGTTCAGGTCAATGTTTAGCTCTGTGGTCAGCGACTGATGAATGACACCGTCTCTGATTGGCTGATCGTGGACCTCCGTGGGAACAAACTAAGCTGTGAAACCTTGTTAATCTCGGACCTCCTGTAACCTCAGAGAAGCCGTGAAAATGGAGGAAAAATCCTCACATCCCTCCTCCTGCTGTCCGTCCAGCCACAACCGCCTTGCTTTTCCACCACTAACCTCCTGTTCTCACGCTTTCTGACGTTTTGGTGCCGATGTATTTTTCTGTCAGCTGAGACCATTTTATTTCTCAATGTCACTCAGCACTCCATCTTGACAGAAAAAAACAAATGTCGAATTTTTTGCAAATTTATTTAAAAAAAACTGAAATATCACATGGTCATAAATATTCAGTACTTTGCTCAGTACTGAGTAGAATCACCTTGAGCTCGTACAGAGTGCAATTGTAACCAGTCATCCTGTCCCTGCAGCTGAAAAACACCCCCATAGCATGATGCTGCCACCACCGTGCTTCACTGTTGGGATGGTATTGGGCAGGTGATGAGCAGTGCCTGGTTTTCTCCACACATACCGCTTAGAATTAACTCCAAAAAGTTCAATCTTGGTCTCATCAGACCAGAGAATCTTATTTCTCTCAGTCTGGGAGTCCTTCATGTTTTTTTTGGTAAACTCTATGCAGGCTTTCATTATGTCTGCACTGAGGAGAGGCTTCCATCGGGCCACTCTGCCATAAAGCCCCGACTGGTGGAGGCTGCAGTGATAGTTGACTTTGTGGAACTTTCTCCATCTCCCATCTCCCGACGAATCAAGAGACGAAGCAGTGATGAATCGGAGACAAAGCAACGCCCTGAAGTTTTTTGTTTGGGGGGTCTCGTTTTTTTTTGTTTTTTGGTTTTTTTGTTTTTTTCTTTAGTTATAATTCAGGTTTTATGTTTTATTTTTTTTTTGTGCCGAAAAGCAGAGATGAAGCGGTTATGAGTCAGACGAAGCAACGCCAAAGTAGCAAAAAGCGGTGGCGACTCAGAGACGAAGTGGTGACGAATCGGAGATGAAGCGACGCCAAAGAAGAGACAAAGCGGCGATGAATCACAGTCAAAGCAACGCCAAAGTGGCGATGAATCAGAAATGAAGAAATGCTGAAGCGGAAACGAAGAGGCAACAAAGGGGCGACAAAGCGGAAATGAATCAGAGCCGAAGCAACGCCAAATAATTGCTGAAGCAGCAACGAGGAATCAGAGATGAACTGCAGAAGCGGAGACGAATCAGAAATGAAGCAACACCCGAAGTGGCAACAAATCAGAGATGAAGCAGCGATAAATCACAGCCGAAGCAACGCCAAATAAATGCTAAAGCGGCGACAAAGGGGCAACGAAGCGGCGACATAGCACCGACTCTACGGTGATGAATCGGCTACGAAGCGGAGGCAAAGAAGAGGGAGGAAAGATAATTTTCCAGGACATTTTAACTCTTTTTCCTCATTTTCCATGTGTTTTCCATGACTGGATAAATGTTCAGTTTCCAGGTTTTCCAGGACGCGTGGGAACCCCGTTTCAATAAAGTGTTGTTTGAAAGAGAAGGAAATGGTGAATAATTGCATCGTGTAACTAAAAAAATAATCGTTTGAATAATCGTGATTTCAAATTGATCAAAATAACCGTGATGATTTTTTTTTCCAGTATCGAGCAGCCCTATTTTTGGTATCGGATCGATACCAAATCTTGCTGTATCACACCCCCCTCATTAAAACCTAAACAGACACGAGAGGTGAGCAGCAGGACTCAACTACTGACCCTTTATTAGAAGTATTGGTTGTTTTCAGTTAAACAGCAGCATCTTTCTTCACGTTTGACACGTTAACGTAATTCTCTGCAGTAAACTCCGTCTCACGTCAACACTGATGCTCAGGAGACGTTTGCGTTTATTAAAAACTTATTTTAACAAAATGTTTGTGTGCGTCACTTCTTTGACTTCTGGAGGAAACGAAACTGAAATCCAGATGTGACGTCTGCAGTCATCGTCTGTCTCTGTCCGTCTCTCTTCTTCTACTGTCTCTGTCTGTGTCTCTTCTTCTGTCACCATCTCTGTCCATCTCTCTTCTTCTGCTGTCTCTGTCCCTCTCTGCGTCTCTTCTTCCATCCTCTCTGTCCACGTCCCTCCTCCTGTCGTCTCTTCTTCTGTCGCCGTCCGTCTCACGGCTCCTCCTCTGGTCTTCGTCCCTCTCCCTGTCCATCCATCTCCGCCTCTCCTCGTCCTCCCGGTGTCTCTCCGTCTCCCTCGCTTTTTGTCCGTTGTGGCTGTATTTGTCGTAGGCGGCGTCCTCCTTCTCCTCTTTGACCCTGACGGCTGCGGGACGAAGAGGAGGAGGAGAAGGAGAGGAGGATGACGATGTCCGGCTCCGCTTCTTCTTTTTCTCCTTCTTCTCTTTCTTCTTCTTCTTCTTCTCTTTCTTGTCTGAGACGGAGGAAAACTGTGATTTTAGGCGCCGCTCTATTGTCGGGCAGATTTCAGACAACAGGACACGACTCACCTTTCTTGGCCTTCTTCACAGGTATGATGTACTGCTCCTCTTCCTCTGAGGAGGAGGGTGGAGCTGTGGGTGCACATCCCTGCTCCCTCAGATGTTTGGTCACATCATCGATGTCCTCGTGGTCTTTGGGAGGACGGTAGTCTTTAACGTGATCAACACGGATGGTTCGACCTTTAATCTGCCAGCAAAGACAAATATTTTACAATATTTTTAGATTTCAATTATTTTACAATATTTTCTAATATTTTAATTATTTCACAATATTTTGTATTTCAATTATTTAAAAAATACTTTATTTCATATTATTTTCCAATATCTTATTTTTTCAATTATTTTACAATATTTTATTTTCATATTTTTTTCCAATATTTTGTATTATTTCATATTATTTTACAATATATATTTCATATTGTATGATATTTTATTTCATTAAATTTTTTTTCCCAATATTTATTTTACAATATTTCATATCATTTTACATTTGATATTATTTCATATCATTTTACAATATTTTGTATTGTTTCATATAATTTCATATATTTTATATTATTTCAAATCATTTTAGAATATTTTATATTGTTTCATATCATTTCAAATCATTTTAGAATATTTTAGTCATTTCTTAATAATAAAAGTAAAAATACTTCATATTTTCCACCTTTGTGCATCTCGCGTGATAAAAATCTCAGTGTAGTTCCTGTTTCCGCCTGCAGGGGGCAGCGTTACCTTAATGCCATTGAAGTTGTCCACGGCCAGGATGGTGCTCCTCTGGTCCTCGTAGCAGATGAAGCAGAAACCTTTAGACTTTCCCGTCTTTTTGTCGCGAACCAGGTTGATGTTGACGACCTCTCCGTACCTGACGGGAGTTTGGGCAGAAAAAGAAAAGCATATTGAACCGTTTTGGCCTCCATAAACACAACCCCAATTCCAGTAAAGTTGGGCTGCTCCGTGAAATGTAACTAAAACCAGGATGTAATGATTTCTAAATCCCAATCATATCTTTATTCCCAGATGAACCATTTTAAAATTTGATGGAAAACCTTCTCTGATTATGAATCTGATGCTGCAACACGTCTGTAAAAAGTTGGAACAGGAGCAACAAAAGGCTGAAAAGTAATAATAGGAGGAGACTTTAATATCTAATCAGGTTAACTGGGAACAGACCAGTAACGTGGCTCTAAGGTTAGTAAAATGAGGTCAAACACAATCTAAATTATTCAGATTAAAGTCCCCAAAATGATTAAATACAAATACTTTCCTTTGTTTAAGGGTCCAGACCAGTCAGAGTTACATAAATTCTTTCCAGATTAATCATGTCACACTCCATTTCTGGGTCTGAAAATCTGACCTAACAAGTAACTGAATAAACTGCTTCAGAGGAACATCTGCTCCCATCCAGACAACGTCTCTTCCAAGGAAGCCTTTTATTACTATAAGCCTATTATCGTGGAATGGGGGCTGTACGTGGGTGACCTGATGAGGTGTGAAGGTACGTACTGGGAGAAGACGCAGATGAGGTCGCCTTCGGTCAGCTCGTAGGGAAACCCTCCTGCAGGACAGCAGACGTGGGTCAGACACGAACAGTTTATCAAGAAACCAGAAAACCGGAAGCAAAGCCGCAGTACGAGGAAGACTCACCGACGAAGACCCAGGCGCTGTCTCGGTACTCCGTATGCCAGGAAACGGACTCGTTGACCCCGAGGTCGGCCTCACGCTCATTCAGCTCGTTGATCAACTTCACCTTCGTCAACGGACTGAGAAGACAGATCATCATCATCATCATCATGTTGATGTAAGCTGAGACTTTAAACTGCTGTTTTATTCTGCAGAAACGAGGACGTTTGGATTTCAGACATTAAGTTTGGAGGACTGTTCAGGCTTGACTTGAGCTGCAGGATCTCGGGTGGCTTTTATCAAACCTGCCGTCAGCTGGACAACACGAGACACGAGAGGACATCCAGATAAACAATGAAGACACATGGAGACATTTAGTCTGAAGTTTTAATGGGCTCTTTGCACAGCTCCACTACTTCCTGAACTTAAGGTAGCTCTTTTGTTTTCTGTCTTTCATTCCTGGATGACCTCAGTAACTGGCCGGACACACCTGGATTAATCAGTTTGTTTGATATATTTCAGGTTACTGAACATTATGTTTGGGTAAAATCATAATATTATTATTACATTTTATATTTAAACATTTTCCACTGAATAAATGTAAATAATCTTAACCTGTACTTAAGCTATTTTTAATTTACTCATCTATATAATTCATTGTTGTCTTAGAAGCATTTCTTTCCAGTACTTCTGTTCTCAAGTTTTATTTATGTCTTAATATTGTCCTTGCATTTAAGATATTAATGTACAATCATGTGATTTTCTTCTAAATGAGAAAAAGTATCGATATTGGTTTGTTTGTTGTTTGTTTATTAAGTATCAGTTGTTTATATATGGTATCAACAGGGAAAATTTAGGTATCTACCATCCGTATTTGGAATTTGTTTAGAAATTGCGAATTTAAGTTCATTTAGCTCTTCTGTTTGCTCCTCGTTCTCCATATTATCATTCTAATGAAGATAAATTAAACCATTTCAGATTATTGGTGCAAAAGAGACAAATTTACGCCAAAGAAACGGTGTAAAACTTACTCTTTAACAAACTGCCTAATTTAACAGCTACTCCTCATAACTAATCAACCTGATATCTGCACGTTTAGCTGATTAAAGATCAGCGTTAAATCCTGCAGGTTTTGAACATTATCTGACCGATTATGACGTTTGGGGAAAAGGTGGCTAAGTTTAGCAAGCTACGTTATTTACTCGCTTTAATAGCCGGTTAGCACAAAATTAAGGTTAGTAATGGAAGTAATGAGAGATAAATCTCAAAGAAGAAACCAAAATAAGCATTTACTGAGGAAAAAATCGTACTCACTTCATGGTGTCCGGCTTTTAAAATAACTCGATGTTTGTGGAAATGGTGAAGTGAACCACTTCCGTGTGGATTTGTAGCCTCTGCTGCCCCCTGCTGTTTGGATGCCTGAATTTCATGTTTGTTTTTTGTGGCTATTGGCTAAAGGTCGACGATGTCGGTGCTTTTGCAGAATGGTTAGACGATTACAATACAAACAAGAGCGTAGATAAATTTAGTAGTTACTAAATGTGTGAAAACATTTAGATATTTGAGTGAAATTGTGATTTATCCGCCCGCCACCAGGCGGCGATGTGAGCTAGCCGCTAGCTTAACCGGTGACCCGGTTTGTAAACACTAGCTTGTGCATCCAGCTAATCTCCGTAAATACACACACCTCGTTTTTTATTTCAGGTTTTAATATTCGAAATTGGCGTTTAATCTGTCCGTATTATATCACTTTTGCGGTTTATGGACAATCGTTTACGTCCAGTTATACTTTCGCTTTCACTTAGCTTGGCTCGCTATGCCAACTTTAGCATTTATGTATCTTAAAAAGCTAAAAATAACCTTTTCTTTTAAATTGCTTCGTTTTTCCTGTTCAAACTGAAGTAGGTAAGTAAAGCGATGTTTGAAATGCTTCACAGCTTAAGGAAATAGAAGTGGAACCATTGATTTGTTGGTTGTCTCGTAGATGTGCTTAATCTTCTTACAGTTTTAAGAGAATTTAATGTTTTTATATATTTGAGGTCCTATATTTAAGATATAAACGTTTTTGGAAAGAAATTGCGTATTTTCTCGAGTCAAAAATAAATTCGGCATATATTAAGTGCGGTTTGTCTGTCTTTATCCTTATTTAAGAGCCTTCTACCTCTCACTTATGGATGGGTAATCGATATTGATATTGATACTGACACCGACACAGATACTTTTTGTCCATAAAAAGAAAATTTCATGATTGTACAGTTTGCATTCATATCTTGAATGCAAGGGCAATATTATACATGTAAGACTTGATAACATACAGCTGGGACCTTTTCTCTTGATTTGATTTTGAACTAGTTTTTGTTTGTCTATTCGATTTAAAATGTGATTCTTTGATTTTTTTTCCGGATCGTTGATTCTTAGTTCCTTTTTTTCCCCCCTAATACTGAGACCAAGATGTCTGTCACTCTCTGTATTCTTTTTATTTATTTATTTTTCTCAGAAATGGATAAAATGTCATGTTATTCATACAGGGGTGTCCAGCTCCGGTCCTGGAGGGCCACAATCCTGCAGGTTTTCCATGACACCCTGCTCCAACACACCTGACTCAGATTAACAGGTCATTGTGCAGATCTTTGTGGGCTGTTAGATTCATTTAATTTGAGTCAGGTGTGTTGGAGCAGGAAGGAAAGAAACCTTACAGAACAGCAGCTCCGAGGACCGGCTTTGGACACCCCTGTTTAGACAGTCGAAGAAAAAAACTTTTTGTGTTATGCTGGAGAAAAATGGTAATTTTCTTCATACTCAACTTATAAACACAGGCTAAAATGAAACATTTAAATTTGACTGGGACCTCACAGGCGAGTTATTTCTCTCCTCCGTCTCTCTGCAGGATGATCTCTCAGGTCTTCATCCTGTCCTCGAAGGGCGACCACCTCATCTATAAGGACTGTATCCTTGTTGTCTGGCTGAAAATAGCCGAGGCCAGATAGCGATACGTGCAGCTATTGTAGCCGACTGATCGATACTTTTCATTCTGAGACGACAGAATTAATCCGACTCTCCGGTTGATGCGCTGAAATAGTTTGAAGGCTGTTTTCATGTTCGGGATGAAAGTCAACCTTGACCAGACCGTCAGTCCGCGGAGAAGCAGGAAACGATGTCGTCAACACTTTCTATGAGAAGGTCACAGCTCTGACTGGAGACCAGCCTCCGGTTGTCATGGTAACGCCACTATTACCTGTGTGCGATACGTTTCTTTATCTTTTGTATTAGATAATTTCCAGTCTGAAATGTTTCTGCTGTCCTGCAGAGTCACAAAGATCTGCACTTCGTCCACGTCAGGCAGGGTGGACTCTACTGGGTTGCCACGACGACAGCTGACTCCTCACCGTTCACCATCATCGAGTTCCTCAACAGGTTTGTATTCCAGTCTTAAGATTCCCACTAGCTTCAGGTGTTATAACTCCCCTGGTTTCCAGTCCAGTCCTGGTACTAGACTGGCTCCAGAGGAACTGACCCAGTACCAGGGCTGGACCGGTTCCAGACGAACGTCAATCTGATTAAAAAGGCTCTGAACTGGTGGGATGAAGCAGAGTTGTGTCCAGATGAAACCAGTTTAAACTGGATCCTTAGTTTGATGTGAAAAGACCAGACAGTCTGACAGGAAACAGGATTCTAGCAGCAACATGAGGCGCTTTCGGACTGTAGGAACTAGGGATGAACGATATAATCGGCCCCCTATCGGTATCAGCCCATATCGACCTTAAAACTGAGTATCAGACATCGGCCACCCCACCGATATTTAACCGATCAGCCGGCTGTTTCTAAAGTCTAAAGAAAACTAAAACAACTTCTTCTTCAAAAACTTATTTTTTACAGACTTTAAAACTTCTTAAGACTACGGGTGGGAAAAAATATCAATACAGTGAGACATTGTGATATTTTCATATGCTGATATCATATTGACATTTAAAAACACAGTATTGATCTATTTTACAAATGAAATCTTGCGATATTTCATTGTTCTGTTACAAAATCTCACAAGAATTCACAAAAATTTTACAATATTTTCATATGCTGATATAGACATTTAAAAATGCGGTATCCATCCATTTTACTAACGAAATCTCGCAATATTTTATTGTTCTGTTACAAAATCTCACGGAAATTGACGAAATATCGTGAGATTTTGTAACAGAATGATGGAATCTCACGAGATTCTGTAAGTAACATGGGCGGATGCCGCATTTTCAAATATCTGTTTGATTTCAGCATATGAAAATATTGCAATATTT
Source organism: Atherinomorus stipes (assembly GCA_023101725.1). Taxonomy (NCBI): domain Eukaryota; kingdom Metazoa; phylum Chordata; class Actinopteri; order Atheriniformes; family Atherinidae; genus Atherinomorus; species Atherinomorus stipes. The sequence continues at coordinate 34,478 of JALJCO010002835.1, read as the reverse complement.
CAGAGTATTGATATTTTTTCCCACCCCTGTTTTTCAAAGCGTCGGAAACGGATAACGAAACTGCTATTTGCAATGACTGCTTATTTTTTTCAGCTTTATAATCGGTATTGATATCGGTTATCGGCCACATGAGTTTTAAAATATCGGTATATTGGATATCAGCCAAAATTCCAATATCGTGAATCCCTAGTAGGAACCTTTTGGAGTTCCTAGAACCTTTTCTGGAACCTGACCGTTTTTTTTAAATTAAATTTATTAAATTAATCACAATGGTACACGTCCCACATCCAGAACTATTCTGAAATGTCCAAAAGCAATTATTTTATACTAATTTAATGACCCAAATACAGCTGCAAAGTGTGGTAGCAGAATCTGCGGCTGCCGCCCGGACACATGTCCAGGTGCACGTATCGTGTAACAAGACGTTACGTGATACAAATGACCGCGATGATGGAAAGCTGCTAAATTAGCTTTTATAATAGCTTTGAATAAAAGAGATGAGAAACCTCAGTTTTGTATCAGATCTGCTGGGGTATAAATTTGTCACTGTCACAGACGATCTCGTTAAACATGGTCCCTATCCAGGTCCTCCTTCATGTGCGCAGACTGATGGGGAAGGTAGTTCTGATAACTAAACTCCAGACGGGTAGTTACAGGAGCTGATCCTAGAACCTCTCTGTCTCAATGCACCTAAAGACCTGAACCAGGACCTGAAAGATGCATCTGGACCTCCAGCTGATCATCTACTGTTGGCTGAAGCCTCATCAGAAAAGGTCACCATGGAAACGTGGCTGTAGCGAAGCCAGAAAAGGGTGAGGTCACATGACCCAAGAATAGGGATATAACGATTACTGGTAAAATGGTTAATTGTGGTAAAATTCCCAACGATTAGTAATACCGTTTCAAATTCTGATTATCGTTAAAACCGTGATTGGTTACTGCACTTTGGAAAACTCCCAGTGATGCTGCTCATTGGCTGGAAAAGCAGAAGCAGTCCCAGTTTGCAGTGTTTAATTTCTGAAAACATGGCGGAAGGCAACAAAGGCGCCCACATGGACATTAGTCTGGAGATTTTTCCCCATTTAAAAAGGACAAAGTAGATATTTCGGAGCATTGGTACATTTTTATTTACGAGGCCACGCTTGGTCTGTTGCCATCGTACATTTGTAGCTTAATCACACAGAGAAGTGTTGAAACTTACTCTTTGCTGCTCTCTGGTTTGTTCACCCCTACAGAACTTGGAAAAAGGGCTTTTTCCTTCGCTGCTCCTTCTACATGGAACCGTTTGCAAAAAGACTGGAAACTATCTGAACTTCTTTCTTTGAACGCTTTTAGGTCCAGACTAGGAGCACTTGAAACTGCCTCATTAAATTGTAACTGTTTTTGATTATTTTTATTGTATATCTTGTATAATGTCTTGTAACTTGTAACCGCTGCCTCTTGGCCAGGACTTCCTTGGAAAAGAGATTTTTAATCTCAACGGGACTTTCCTGGAAAAATAAAGGTTAAATAATTTTTTTTTTTTAAATCTGGGGAACTGTTCCAGGAGAACTGGTTATTCAGTTGTCCAGGGGAAGTTAGGGTTCAGACCAGTACATGAAGAAATGAGGGCTGGTCCAAGACTTGTGCACAGTTGTTAACAGCATGTAAATGCTAAATGTCATGGATAATTAGCTGGACCTGGGGGACAGAGCTGAACGATGGTAGGAACTCGGTCTGAACGCAGCGTGGACTGTAAATGAGTCCTGAAAGCATTTTAAAGTCCACACGCTCCCGTGTTGTGTTTGCTGCTGACGGCCGACTGGTCTGTTTCAGGCTGACGGCTCTGGTGAAAGATTACTGCGGCAGCCTCTCGGAGAAGTCGGTCCAGATGAACTTTGCTCTCATCTACGAGCTGCTGGACGAGGTGGTGGTGAGTATCCAGCTGATACGGAGCACAGCTGGTTCTGATTTGTAATTGGACAAATTATCTCGTTATCTCGAGAAAACGATGTTTTAAAAAAAATATGCGACAGTGATCGTTGTCGGCTCATATATATATATATATATTAGAGGTGCAACGATACAAAAAATTTATGGTTCGGTTCAGTTTGATACTTAAGTGTCACGGTTCGATACTTTTTTAATACAAACAAAAGATTTTCATGCCTTTTTTAGCCCAACGTGCTTTTGTCCACAACAGCTGACCATCAGGGTCGTACTTAACATGAAAATAAAAGTAGTTCCAAACACCAGATCTGAATGTAATCGAACGCAGATCCACTGAGTTTTCAACTCGGAGTGATAAAATAAATGAAAAATTCTGTAGTGTTCGGTATTCGATATGTGGTGGTCACGGTTCGGTACAAATACATGTACTGTTGCACCCCTAATATACATATATATAAATATATATATGCTAGGGATGCACGATATTGGAATTTTGGCCGATATCCGATATGCTGATATTTTAAAACTCATGTGGTCGATAACCAATATCCATACCGATATTAAAGCTGAAAAAACACAAGTAGTCATTTCAAATAGCAGTTTTGTTATCCGTTTCTGATGCTTTGAAAAATAGGGGTGGGAAAAAATATCGATACACTGAAATATCGCAATATTTTCATATGCTGATATCAAATCAATATTAAAAGCGATATTTGTTTTACAACAATAAAAACCACCATTACTGGAGACACACGACTCTTCCCTGCAAGCCCTTTACCAGCCACATCCGTCTGTCTTTCAGGACTACGGTTACATCCAGACCACGTCCTCGGATGTCCTGAAGAACTTCATCCAGACGGAAGCTGTTTCCTCCAAACCCTTCAGCCTGTTTGACCTCAGCAACGTTGGACTGGTAAGGATTCCCCAGCACCAGTCAGACCAGCGCTGACCACCGGTTCTGGAATCATCTCATCTGCTGTCAGCGGTCGGTCAGCTGTGGTCCCGGAGAGCCGCAGTCCTGCAGGTGTTCAGATGTTTCCTGCTCATGCATCCCAACCAGGCATCAGGAAACATCTAAAACCTGCAGGACCGTCTTCAGGACCGCAGTTGCCTGCTCCTGTTTAAGGTTGCAAAGAGGCCGAAAATTTCCAGTAAATTCCCAGAAACTTTCCATTGGAAGTTAAGCTGGGGAATTTTGGAAATATCCCAAATTGGAAATTCCCCATGGGATTTATGGGACTTTATGGGAATTAAGTGTAAATATGGGGTAATTTAAACAAACTGGATCATAAACATAAATGTGAGCTTGTGTGAAATGCTTCCACACATCAGCTGGCAAACGTGGCATTTTTCTGGAGAGTAAAATTTAAAAAGCTTATAAAAACACTCATGCAATGGCATGAACAGAAATATAGTTTGTTAAACAACTGGAATGATCTTATATTTGGTAATTGATGTATGAATTCTTGTCTGGTCACAGAAAACCATCTTGCAGGAGTCTGAAGAAACAGCATCACATTGGAGGAAGCTGCCACCTTAAAGAATACTTTCTTTTTTTTTCAACCTGGACCTTATTTCTATGAGTTTATACGTGCATTTACTCACCAGTAAAATTTCTGCATCACTTTGACCCCTTCGGAAGATATTACGTTGACTTCCCCTTCGGCGTCCATCCAGTAATAATGGCGGAGATGGGGCAGCCTCTCTATAAGACATTATCTGCAGCAAAACTCCTTGATTTTCACCAATACTTTACGGAGAAGGAACGAAGACGAGTCAAAGCCGCTTGGAGCTCACAAAGGGGTCTGACTAATGTTTGGTAACAAATCATTGGTGAAATGAAGGAGTTTGTGGCAGATAATGCCTTATTAAGAGGCTGCACGCGGTTGCCCCCATCACTTCCATTATATTGGACATACGCTGATCTGGAGTGGATCTGAATATCTCCTGAATGATATCTCATCTCTGGATGAGGAAATGAACGGATTTCATGCTCAAAAACAGGTCCAGGTTGAAAAAAATCTAAACTTCCCCTTTAATATTTCCAAGTTAAACTTCAGTACTATCATAGATCAAATATATTTAGCCCATAATATTATCAAAACTTACTTGACTTTATATACTTCGCATCTTAAATGTGTGGCTTCAATATTCTTGTGCTTTAGGCTCAAAAGTGTGGCCTTCAGGGTTCAAGAAATCATGCATGTGATGGAGGAATGAACCGTGCATGTAGGGGGGGTGGCCTCAACAGCCCTGTAGTTGGCAGTGTGCTGTGTACATGTGATTGAAGAGTGTACGTGAAGTAAATCTGGTTGTTTTAGCAAAGATTATGCTACAATATACAGCCATGGAAAAAATTAAGAGACCCCCCTATGTCATCAGAAATGATGATTATGCAATCGAGTATCAACTGTGGTGTGAATCATGTGACTAAAGAGACAGAAAAGAAAATCTAGAATGCCTAAAAGCTGTTTTTGGCAGTACAGTGCCATAGCTATTGATGCAAGAACTTAATAACCAAAATCACTTGTAAAGAAATGCATGAAAATGGCTACATACCAGTTCTTAAATTAAACTCTTACCAGCTATTTTTGTTGTTATCATTATATTTGTCAAGACTAATGTACTTTTAGTAGTATCGGGCATTAAAATGACCAAGAAATATGAGAAAACAATGATGGTCTCTTCATTTTTTCCATGGCTGTATTTTCCCCAACTATATTTAAAGGAGTCATCACCCGGAAATCCCACTTTTTCACGTTAAAACATGTGTATTGGAATAGGACCTCAGTTAAAACGTGCCAGAAACTCTGGAGAGTGAAAGCGGCTTCGTCTTTGAGTGCGGGCTCTTTTTTCTCAACAGAATCAGCCACAAGAGCACGCTCTCCACAGTACGCGATCTGGATTTGTCTCTGTTAATGACGTGATCTGAAGAGGCTGCTAGCTGCTAAGCTAGCCTCTCTAGCGCCACCTGAAATCAGCTAATTACTTGCCGGAGAGTAGTGTTTAATGGCCAGCTTTGTCAGAGAGGAGGAGGGGGAAAAGAAGTTGCTGTGCTGAGTTGCTTCTGCAGAAATTCAGAAGTTTTCAGGGCTGTAACAGGAGGGACAGCACTACCAGTCACTAGTGGATTATATTTATTCAATGAAGATGTGCAGTCGGTAAGTGTTGCTGCTTGTGTAACTTATCTTTTGTGTAAGAGACCAGTAAACGATGGTGGACGAACGGTGACAAGCTGCTAATGTAGCTACAAAAGCTAACACTGTAGTTGCTGTTTGAGTAACTTCACGTCAGACGTCCGCTCCTTATTTTCATCAGAGTCCAGCCCTTTTACTCATGGATCCTCTCTATCAACCGCACCGTTACATTTTATCATGTTTTCTCTCTGTTGGGACATCATTTCCTTCACTTGGTCTGTCCTGATAAAACTTTGTTTTGGCTTTGACGTTTGCCTCGTGTACGCGCTTACAGACAGGTCTAATTCTCGTGCGCATTCTCGCAACAAACAAAAGTTGGGGCTAAAAAGAGGTTAAAATGAGTTCATTAAATTTTCCTCTCACCCAACTATAATCAAAAATTCATTTGAAGATAATTTAAGAAGGATTGTGGATGTAAAACACGAGGTTATGACACCTTTAAGTTCCCTGATGAGGCCCAACCTCCAATTTTGTAAATTTCAGATTTAGTCCCGATGATTTCCGTTAATTCCCATATATTCCTATTAATTCCCATGGAAAGTTTCCAACTTTGAAAGTTCCGGGAACTTTGCAACCCTACGACTGTTGTATCTTCAGCTTCATCATGTGACCGGCCGGATTCACTCTGTTGTCTGTCTGCAGTTCGGAGCCGAAACCCAGCAGAGTAAAGTGGCCCCGAGCTCTGCAGCCACCAGACCCATCCAGTCCAGCCGAGAGCAGGTAGCTTCAACCCCACCAGAGATCAGATACTACCTCAAATCCAGTAAATAGCCAGATCCCAGCCGGGCTGCAGACTTCCTGAAGTAACTTTATCTGTATGTCTGCTTTGGGTTTTTTCCAGGGAGGGAAGAGCGAGATATTTGTGGATGTGATTGAGAGGATGTCAGTTGTCATCGGCTCCAATGTGAGTAAAATGAGGTCAATCACAATCTAAATTATTCAGATTAAAGTCCTCAAAATGATTAATTACAAATATTTCCCTTTGTTTGAGTGTCCAGACCAGTTAAATTAATGTAATCCTTTCCAGTTTAATCATGTCAAACTATTAGATATTAAGAGCTTTTTCTTTTCTTTAAAACTTCTTTCTTGCATCTTTTACAAATTCAGTTACAAACAGCGTACAGTTATAAATTTCATCAGCATGTTTTATTCCCAGTAGAACATAAACAGCATCTTAGATGATGAAACATTTGTCGTAAAATCTTCTCTGCTTGTGAATCTGATGCAGCAACATGTCTGTAAAAGTTGGAACAGGAGCAACAAAAGGTGGAAAATAATAATAGGAGGAGACTTTAATATCTAATCAGCAGTGTTGTATAAAGTACCCAAAAGCTATACTTAAGTAAAAGTACCTTACTGGAAAATTAGTCAAGTAAAAGTGAAAGTCGCTTGCTAGAATATTACTTGTGTAAAAGTAAAAAAGTAGATAGTTTTTAATGTACTTGAGTATCAAAAGTAAAAAGTACTGTTAATACACAATCAGAAATTTGAGTTTAACATTTTCTCTTTTCCTGTTTAATTTAGTGTTTAAGTTTTGTTTAATTTGCGAAGTGTAAAGGAGCTTTAATTCCTCCTCACATAAACCCAACCATGTACAAAAATGTCTGAGACTTGACACGATAATGCGACCGTTAATTTGAAATTTACCCGCAGGCCGCTGCTTTCATCCGCCGCACAACGGGATATACCAATGATAACGTTTTGGTGTCTGTATCTCCAACGTCATTGGCTACTAGTCCCACAACAACTAAACAAAGATTGTCATTGGCTATCACGTTCCTTCTTATTTTGTAGCGAGTAACGAGGATGCGCAGGTAAATGTAACGGAGTAAAAGTATTGATTTTTTGGGGGGGAAATGTAACGAAGTAAAAGTCGTTAGAAATAGAAGTAGTACAGTACAAATATAAAAAAAATACTACTTAAGTAAAGTGACAAAGTATTTTTACTTTGTTTCTATACAACACTGCTAATCAGGTTAACTGGGAACAGACCAGTAACATGACTGGGTATAAAAGGAGCATTTCAGAGTCTCTCAGATGGAAAGATGGACAAAATTTCACCAATCTGAGACAAACTATATAAAAACAGCAACGACTCGTAAATCGTTGCCGTTTACTCGGATGTCTCTAAAGATAAACACACTTCCAGGATTAGTGATTAGCTGTGTGCCCATTTGTGCTCACCGTTTCCAGTAACTTCCAGCAGCCCCAAGGTTCATCGCAGCTCACAGGTTGGATCAATACTGTGACTCACACAGTACCACTTTATAGACTTCACACATCAGAGTTTATCTTCGTCATTTAAGGAGTTTTAAAGCAGATTTATGCTTCAGCATCACCAGTGAGCTGAAACTGTCTGTTTATTCCTGCGTTAGATCATATTTATCTCTGTGGGTCACTTCAGTTTACCGCCCTCTTTCCAAAAGACTGCTATAAAATATCGCAGATTAATCACTTTCTCATCTTTTTGCTTTTCAAATGGTTTAACCCTTTAATGAGACGAGAGGGAATATCTCTGTTTATTTGTCCTGCTTCCAGGAAATTCCAGTTTTTCCAGCAGAAAGTGAAAAGTTGTTTTCTTTTAAAACTTGTCCAGCAGCAGAATGATGATCCGGCTGCTGTGTTGTGTCGAACAGATTTGCTTTAAGGCAGCTGTATGGATATAAGGCTCCTTTTCATAATCTGAGTTTTACTAGTTCATTCTGTTTTATTGTTTAAATGCTTGTTTATGACTGCATGTTACATGATGTTGCTGGACCTGATAAGGGGAAAGAGAAGATTGAGAAACAAGTGTAAAGTTACCTGATCTCATCCTTTAAATGCCAATTTGATTACAAGATGTCACCATTTTTTATGTGGAACGTAATTTTCCATAGAATACATGTTTGGGAATACTTGCTTTAATCAGTCCTCCATGTACTAAAATTAGTCAGAGATTGGAGCATTTCATTTTCATTTTGAAATAACCCCACATAGTGTATCTAAATATGTTCGTGTATAAACAGTCGTTCTCAAAATTATTCATTTTATTTTTTAATTTATTTTAACCTTTATTTTAACAGGAAAGTCCCATTGAGATAAAAAACTTCTTTTTCAAGGGAGTCCTGGTCAAGAGGCAGCGGTTCAAATCCTTCAATTAATGAAGGAGAAAAATAATCTGTCAGTGAAATAAGTTGAAATGGACAAAAGTTATATAAAAAAAAAAAATTTAAATTCTGAAAATCATGACATTTTGAATTGTATTTCAAGAAATACTAAAAACAAATACACAAATAATGAAACAAGCATGATGGGGCTTTGAAGCTAAAATTTTGTTGTGCAACACTTTGAGACAATCACTGCAATCAAGTGTTTTCTGTAACGTCCAATCAGACGTCTGCACTTGTTGACAGGCATGGTGTTTTTTTTTTTATTATTATTATTTCCAACCACAATTCAAAAGCAATATTTTATTCCACTAAATTATAATTTAATAAATTTGTGTTTTTTATTAGTTTCTTAAGTTTCCTATTTGAATTAATATTATGAATTTAGCTTTTTCTTTAATTGGAGGGTATGAATAATCTTGAGGACGACTGTATATACAGTGGGGAAAAAATGTATTGAACACGTCAACATTCTTCTCAGAAAATATATTTCTAGTAGAGCTATTGACATGAAATTTTCACAAGATGTCGGCAACAACCCAAGTAATGCACACATATACATATGATACCTAACATTATGGTCATAAGTGAAGTTATGTGTAATATAGTTTCTTTATATATCGTTAAAACATCAGTTAACCACAGTTAACTTAGGGAGGTTTGGATTTTTTTCCTCCCTTGCTAATAAAAATCTTCATTTAAAAACTGCATTTTGTGTTTACTTGTATTATCTTTGTCTCACATTTAAATTAGTTTTATCTGAAATATATAAGTGTGACAAACATGCAAAAAAAAAAAAGAAATCAGGAAGGGGGCTAACACTTTTTCACACAACTGTATGTGTGTGTGAGAATATAATCCTTTTTGAGCTTTTAATCTGTAATGCTTTCATAGCAGTTTTTAAGACTTTTTTTGTCGATTAATGACCAGACAGGGAAGTAAATGTGTCTCGGGAGGGCCAGATGACCTTTCAGAAAACCTGGAAGTGGAATTTTGAAAGTTCCTCAAAAGAGACACTTTGGTTCAAAAACAATCCTCCCATGCACAACCAGCATAGCTAAAACTGACAAGTAAGGACAAACCAGTCCATCATGATCAACAAGGCCTAAAGGTAGAGAGGTGGTCTGCTCCCTGAAGCCAAACTTGTGTCTGATTTCTGGAGGTTCTGGTTCCCATTAATCTGGAATTCTGAGATCTTTCAGATCCAGTTGTGTTCAGGGTGACTCCAGCAGGGTAGGAAGCCTGACTATCCTTTCAGAGCTGGTTTATTCCTGCAGGGAGTCCTGATGAAAGCCGACGTGGAGGGTGAGATCCGAGTCAAGTGCTACATGCCGAGCTGCTCGGGTGAGTCTGAAAAACTACCCAGAACCAGTGGTGCATTCAAAGACCTTCCAGTGCTCAGGTTGGAGTTTTTATTAGACAATGTGCCATTCCAAACTAAAAAGAGTCTTCTCCGTCTTTACTTCTAGAAATCCGAATCGGTCTTAATGAGGAGTTCAGCATCGGGAAATCAGAGCTCAGAGGTAAAACCACAGAAACAGGAAAGTCTGAACCCTTTTTCCTTTCAGTCAGACTGAAAACAAACATTTTAAATTGTTCAGATCAGATCTATATTCTAGACCAGAACCATTCTGAGCCTTGCACACCATCAAAAAATGGTAAACCCAGAGTAAAGATGTGAGAATCGGAGTGATATGTTCCTTTTCTGGTCTTTGTGAGGACTTCAGCAGCATCATTCTAGATTAGTTGCAGTTGTCTGAGTGATTTTTTTTTTTTTTTTTAGAGAGAAAAGCCAGTAAAACCTCCATTACAGTCATCAAGACAATTGAAAACAGATGATGAAGGTTCTCTTATATCACGCTAAATCTATTTTTCAGCTGGTAAAATGCTGATTGGTTCCTGCTTTAATATGGCTATGGCTCCATTTCTGGATTGATCCCTTTGTCTCAACCAATCAAAGTCTTGATTTGACGAGACATTAATGAGTCTGATGATGTCTGGGACCAGAGGCCCCCTGGAGAGACAGTAACATAGAGCTGAGTGTCATCAGCATTATTATGATCAGATATTTGGTTTGTCTCCATGATCTGAGCTGGTGGGAGCTTGTAGATGCTGAACAATAGGAGGCCCAACATGGAGCCTTGGGGAACTCCGTAGGTCTTCTTTGATTGAGAGGATCTGGATTAACCAAACTGAATAAGATGCAAAATTTAGTTTTATGCCAGCTTGTGAGTGATTCTCTGACAGACAAGATCTTATATCTTAATGGGATTTCCTGAATAAATAAGTAAAAAATAACACTAACCCACTATAACTGGTTTAACTCGTGTGCCTTCCTCAAATTTTGTGAAGCTGGTGACTCTCGTGGACCAAAGTGTCCACACACAAAATCTGTCACTAAATCATCATTCATTAATATATTTTCAGCTTTCTTTTTCATAAATGATCTAAATAACTTCTGTCCTACTCAAAACTACCAAACCTTCAACTTTTTTTTTTTTTTTTAGGATTTTAACCCTTTAAATGCCAGTTTAAATGTTTGAATTGCAAAAACCCTCAAAAACTGGATGATTTTCCATATAATAAGTATTGGAGGGATGGGTCTTTGGTGGTGATTAGACACTTGCATATGTCAAAGATTGGCAGCAATATTGATTTGATTCTATTTGTATTTTATGTAGTCAGAAACTCCCTCTGGTGACCCTCTAATGAAAAGTACAAATGAAATCAAGTAAATTTTGTTGCTAATCTTTGACATGTCCAAGACCCTAATTACCACCAAAGCCACATTCCTGTGACATTTAAAAAAAAAAAAGAAATTATTCAACTTCTTGTATGTTATTTTGATAATTAAAGGTAGAGTCCAAAGTCCCCCCCAAAGTTTCTGTTTGCAAACAGCAGTATTCAAACTGAGTCCCCTGCCCTCTCAGGCTAATGGCCGCTTAGTTTTTCAGCCTTTTTAGCTTCAAGCCTCTCCTTCAGAGCTCAGAAGCGGGTAAAAACCAAACCAATATTAACCCTGGTCTTCCAACGTGCAATATCTAAAGCTCTTACCTTTTCTTTGGTGTATCTGCTGTTTTCTTTCTTTTTTTTTTTTTCCTTCAAGAGTTTGATTGACTGCCGTCTGCTCCAATAATGAGCTTATTCCCACACATCATCATGCCCTTAGCTCTGTCATTGGTTGCTGATATAAACAGAAATCTCCACCCAGAAACGTCCCGACCAGACCATGACAAAGCAAAAGAGCGAATTACAGACAGGGGGAGAGGGAGTTGCATTAAAACTCACCACTGCACGCCAGTAGAGGCCCAAAGCCGCAGTTTGAGACGGATTTCACTGGCACAAGTCTAAGGTTTATTTTCAAGGAGGAAACTTTGGACTCTACCTTTAATAACTTGAATAATTAAACTGGTATTTAAAGTGTTAAAAGTTTTAAAATACAAATGGAATCAGATCAATTTTGTTGCCAATCTTTGACATATGCAAGAGTATAATCGCTACCAAAGACCCATCCCTGTAATATTTATTTTATGGAAAATAATTCATTTTTGTGGTGGTGTTTTTTTTTTTTGTAAACATTTAACCTGGCATTGTAAGGGTTAAAATCTCAAAGACAATTGGGTGTTTAGTAGTTTTGAGTAGGACAGAAGTTGTTTAGATAATATGTGAGGAAAAAGCTGAGAAAATATGAATATATGATGATTTTATGATGCATTTATGACGCTTTTGTTCACGAGGATCATCAGAAGGTGCAAAATTCTTTTACTAAGTATAAAAGACATGAAAGGAAAAGACACTGGATTAAAAAAATTGTCAAAAAATACGAGTTATTGCAAAAATGTATGTCTCTTGTTGCACAGCTGAAATGATCACCAAGCAAAAAAATAAAAAAAAATAAAATAAAAAGTGACATAAATGGACAAAAGTGTCCTGAGGAAAGATTTAAGGGTTAGTTTGAACTAAGTTGGAAAATGAATTCCTGTAAAATATTTTCTTCTAAATTTATTCCTGAAGAGACTAAATTCTCTGATATGACATGAACTACTGAGGATTTGAAGTTTATTTATGCCACTAGATGTCTCTAATCTGCTCACAGCAGATCGGTGACATCTAGTGGCATAAACACCAACCTGCAGCCAACAGAAGCCGTTTTTCTCTGATCTAAGCGACGGATCCTCGTCAGTTTCTAGCTGGTTTATCTCTCTCAGCGTTTTCATGCTTCATCAGCCGGAACTGGTCTGAACTGGACTCAGATGTTTTTGCTTCTGTTCAGGTTACGGAGCTGCCGTGCGGGTGGACGAGTGCAGCTTCCACCAGGCGGTGCGACTGGACGAGTTCGACAGCCACCGGATCCTCCGACTCTGCCCCAGTCAGGGAGAGGTGCCCAGCCTCAGCTCTCAGCCTGATTATTAACCATCTGTTTTCGCATTCACTCTGCTGCTTTCCAGCATATCTCTAACCTCTGAAAGTCCATTTTGTCCCTTTTTGTCCACAATCCAAATAATTTAAGGCGGAAGTAAACAAAACATCATCCAAACTCGCAATGACTACGTCTACATGTCATCAAAATTCAGGTGAAGGTCAATATTCGGGTTTCTGAAAGATTAGGAAAAACCCGTTTCCATGCGTGAGCAGACAGAGTTGCTCTTGTATACATGACAACTGCAATCAGCTGAGCGGGTGAACGGGCAGGGAAGAAAAACGGGAGTTTGAAATGACAGCGTTGGTTTCTGGGCCGAGTGAAAACGGGTGAGCGAAGTGAGCGAAGATGGGCAGCGAGGATGAACTAGAATCATAGAGAGGCTCGACGTTTACCACGACTGGTGAGGACTAGAGATGTAAGGATGTGAAAATTTCATATCACGGTTATTGTGACCAAAATGATCACAGTTATCATTTTTATTGCGGTATTACAGAAATACCCCCCAGCATCTTTAAAAATATCCATAATGGGTCTAAATGTCTACTTTGTCCTTTTTAAAAGTGGAAAAAATCTCAAGAGAGCTGTCCACGTGGGTGCTTTCGTTGCCTTCCGCCATTTTTTCATAAATTAAACATTGCAAACTGCTGCTGCTCTTCCAGCCAATAAGCAGCATCACTGGGAGTTTTTCAAAGTGCTATAATCAGTCACGGTTTAACGATAATTAAAATTTGAAACGGTATTACTAATCGTTGGGATTTTTATCACGATTAACCATTTTATCGGTTATCGTCCTAGTGAGGACAACAGTCTGGCGAAGACCAGACCGCGTGGAAGTTCTGGAGGAGAGGCGGCGCACCATGACGTTTACGTTTTTATCATCCGGTGTCCAGAAATATTCGTCCATTGTTGCCAACTTAGCGACTTTGTTGCCACATTTAGCAACTTTTCAGACTCCTCTAGTGACTTATTTTCAAAAGTAGCTTCTTCTGGTGTTTGGGGAGATGGATAAAGTTTCTCTCGCTCCCCCATCCGTTCATCCGGTGCTGCCTGCCGTCGCCCCTCCCTCCCTGTTTCCCGGCATCACTCACTGCTCACGCTGTCCTGGTGCAGCAGCAGCCCCTCCCAGCTGCTATGAGATGACCACTCCTCCTCATCCAGATAACAAATGAACTGTGCAGGCGTAAGAAGATACTTTCTTTTTTCCTGGTCTAAGCATGATAAGGTGTATTTTAGCTTTCCTATGGCATTATTTTATTTTATTTTTGCCGCAACATTTGTTGTACAAATATGTTAGTAATCGTAAATCGTCCGTTATAGCCTAATGTAATGGTTGCTGCTCATTTGCCATGATACCATGGTGCCTATCTGGGTCTTCTTTGCACCACACTGCAAAAGCTCAAATCTTACCAAGTAAAAAAAATAAATAAATAAATGGGAAAAAAAATCTAAAATATATTTTTCTAACTTCTAGTCAAAATATCTCATCACACTCAAAATAAGACAAAAGTACTCGGAAGAGAAACATTTCAGTGAAATAAAGGAACTTGTTTTAAGGCAATGCATCAAGAAAATTTAGCTTGTTCCATTAGCAGAATTACAAGCAAAAAACAATCTGATTTTAAGAGTGGCCAAGATTTTGTTTTGCTTGTAATAAGCTAAAAAAAAAAAACTCTGCCAATGGAACAAACTAAATTTTTCTGATAATATTTCTTGAAATAAGATGCATCGCCTTAAAACAAGTTCCTTTATCTCACTGAAATGTTTCTCTTTAAGTACTTTTGTCTTATTTTGAGTGTGATGAGATATTTTGACTAGAAATAAGACAAATATACTTGCTAAGTTTTGAGTTTTTGCAGTGCATGACTCAAATGTGTACAGTATGTCACCCCTTCAGTACCCTTGTACATTGGCAACGTAGCATCTCTAGTAATAATTTGGAAGTCACAATATGGTACCACGCGTGCGTGATATTGACGGTCCGTCGTGATGACCTCATTTAGTGATTTCTTGGGACTTTTACGGCAGTCAACAGCGACTTTCTCCCTGAAGAGTGAAAACAGTGTGTTTATCACCAGGTCCTGAAATTGTTCTCTGATTTTTGCATAAAACTTCATGATCACAATGTAAAGACCAGTGAGAAGGTTTTAAAGCAACGTAAAGAAGGATTGGAGTAGGTCTTTAAAACTTCTTTAAATTTTAAATCTTTCTGCGGACATTTATCAGCTGGTTTTTGTTTTTTCCCATCAGAAATATTCCAGTAAGTTGGAAAACCTCCATCCTCTGTCATTAGTGACGCCTCTTCCTCTCGTCCTTGCAGCAAACGGTGATGCAGTACCAGCTGAGCGACGACCTGCCATCAGTGCCCCCCTTCCGCCTCTTCCCGGCCTTCGAGCGAGACAACACTGGAAGGTACGGACTTTAAACGCATACTCAGACATTCACATGCAAGAGAAGCAAAAGTGAGAAGTCTGGATGAAAGCAGGAGGAAGGTTGGATCTGTTACCGTAGGTGACTCATCACAGCAGCTGAGGCTTCACCACCAGAGGGCAGGACTAGCTCTGCATCCTCCGACCCGGGACTACAGGTGGAAGAGACCAGAACTGCTGTTTAATCCCAGTTTTAACTACTCGCATCTGCTCCAGCTGCCTCTCCATCATGACATCAGAGGCTGTTATTAAAGGAAAAATCCGTCTGGAAAACAGGAAAGGCAGCTGCTTCAGCATCAGTCAGCGTTAACGCGCCTTTTCCATCATTTCATGCTGGTTCATCACTTCTATTTCTGTAGTTTCAGGCGTTGGCTTTACGGAGATCTGAGCTCTCTGAACATGTTTCATCTAAAGCTGCGCTCTAAAAACACCTGCCAGGTCAACACGGAGGTAGTTCCTGTTTCCTTTCTGTCAGAATGAACGTGTGAAAGGATTCGTGGGAAACAAACAACATGTTTTATTCCCATTACATCATAAACAACATGTTTATTCCCAGTAGAACATAAACAACATGTTTATTCCCAGTAGAACATAAACATGTTTTAATCCCAGTAGAACATAAACATGTTTATTCCCAGTAGAACATAAACAACATGTTTATTCCCAGTAGAACATAAACGTGTTTTAATCCCAGTAGAACATAAACATGTTTATTCCCAGTAGAACATAAACATGTTTATTCCCAGTAGAACATAAACATGTTTTAATCCCAGTAGAACATAAACATGTTTATTCCCAGTAGAACATAAACATGTTTATTCCCAGTAGAACATAAACAACATGTTTATTCCCAGTAGAACATAAACGTGTTTTAATCCCAGTAGAACATAAACATGTTTATTCCCAGTAGAACATAAACATGTTTATTCCCAGTAGAACATTAACATGTTTTATTCCCAGTAGAACATTAACGTGTTTTAATCCCAGTAGAACATAAACATGTTTATTCCCAGTAGAACATAAACATGTTTTAATCCCAGTAGAACATAAACATGTTTTAATCCCAGTAGAACATAAACATGTTTTAATCCCAGTAGAACATAAGCATGTTTTAATCCCAGTAGAACATAAACGTGTTTTAATCCCAGTAGAACATAAACATGTTTATTCCCAGTAGAACATAAACGTGTTTTAATCCCAGTAGAACATAAACATGTTTTAATCCCAGTAGAACATAAACATGTTTTAATCCCAGTAGAACATAAACATGTTTTAATCCCAGTAGAACATAAACATGTTTTAATCCCAGTAGAACATAAACATGTTTTATTCCCAGTAGAACATAAACGTGTGTTAATCCCAGTAGAACATAAACATGTTTTAATCCCAGTAGAACATAAACATGTTTTAATCCCAGTAGAACATAAACATGTTTTAATCCCAGTAGAACATAAACATGTTTTAATCCCAGTAGAACATAAACATGTTTTAATCCCAGTAGAACATAAACATGTTTTAATCCCAGTAGAACATAAACATGTTTTAATCCCAGTAGAACATAAATGTGTGTTAATCCCAGTAGAACATAAACGTGTTTTAATCCCATTAGAACATGAACATGTGAGATGATGAAACTTTTCCTGTAAAATCTTCTGATTGTGAATCTGACGCAGCAACACGTCTGTAAAAAGCTGGAACAGGAGCAACAAAAGGAAAAATGTGTCCTCGTCTCATCTGGTGGTATGGATCCTAGACCCAGACCCAGATCTGGATCTCAGACCCAGATCTGGGTCTCAGACCTAGATCTGGGTCTCAGACCCAGCTCTGGGTCTGAGACCCAGATCCAGATCTGGATCTCAGACCTAGATCTGGGTCTCAGACCTAGATCTGGGTCAGGTTCCAGCAGTTTTCATGAAGCGTTTCTCTTGTTTGGACTGTAAACACTCGTGCTGACATCGTTCCCAGCACTTCCACACCAGCAGAGGATGTTTATATTAGCAGGTCAGCGTTTCTCTCTCAGAACGTCTTACGTAACCTTTGATGAGACGGGAAGGACGGCTCAGCCGATGATGGACATGAAGGTCTGCTCTGCTGCTCGGCCGAGTCCTCCCGGACTGGATCAGAGCCGGCAGGTCTGGTTCCTGCAGTCAGGTGAAGAAGCAGCTGGAGAGCCTGGACCAGAACCAGGCTGCAGGTCCAGATGGTGTCAGTCTTTGACTGGACCATGTCAACACCTGTAAAGAAACACCTGTAAACCAGTAAACATGCTGGTGTCATGTAGAGATGCACCGATCCTATACCTGGATTAGATATCAGCACCGATATTGACTAATTTGCTGATATCGGATGAATAAGGACGATCCAGCATTCAAATCCAGTCATTTTTTTTTATTCATAGTCACTTCAGTTCTAGGTCTGCAACACCGGTTACATCATCACCCAGATTAGAGAAGTGTTATTTATTACTTTTAGCAGCTAATGCGCACTTTTCTATTTGTTAATAAACAATATTAAGCACATTTATATCCGTGTTAATTTACCTTTTTTAACAAGGCTAAATGTTTCAAGCCTGATGCCTTCACTTCCATAGCAAAGTATACGGTTCATTCATTAATAGAAGTATCGGATCGGTATCAGGTATCGACCGATATGCTCAGCCCAGGTATCGGTATCGGATTGGAAAACGCTGGATCGGTGCATCTCTAGTGTCATGTGGAGGAACACACGTGTTTAACAAGTAAACCCAGCAGCAGTCTAGAGAATTTTAATGTGATGTATTACGATGACATCACAGTCATGATGATAATAATAATAATAGATAGTGATGCAAGATATTATTGGACCGATATTGGTATCAGCCAATTGGCTTTTAAACTGAATATTGATATCAGGCATGTAAGGGTTGGGTTAGGGGGTATATGAGAAAAGATATTGGGTCGATATTGGTTGATATTTTTCTGATTTTATTTTTGTTTATTTGATATACAGAGCATATAAAAACAAAGAAAAACTTCTACACTGCAAAAACTCAAATCTTACCAAGTATATTTTTTTTAATTTCTTAAATTTCTTTTTCTTAATAAGCAAAAAAAATTCTGCCAATGGGACAAATAAAATTTTCTTGATAGGATTTCTTGAAATAAGATTTATAGCCTAAAAACAGGTTCCTTTATCTCACTTAAATGTTTCTCTTTAAGTAATTTTGTCTTATTTTGAGGGTGATGAGATATTTTGACTAGAAATTAGAAAAATAAACTTGCTAAGATTTGAGTTTTTGCTGCGTAAATACGCCAGATTTAGCCACAAGGCTAGTTTCCATGTGTTGTCCTGAGCTAGGTCGGACCCAGACCCAGAAATATCAAATTGTAAATGAAACAGTTATCAGTATAATCACCCTTTCCAGATTAAACCGTAGGTCTGGTCAACAACTCCCAACCTGCTGTTATTTACAGCTAATTACCACGTTGTAGTGTTAAAAACTTGAAAAAAGAAAGCATTTAATTGTCCAAACCTTTCGTTTTCTGTTCTAGAACAGCCAGAGCTGATTAAATATCAGTTTTTCATCGCTGCGTCTTGCACAGGTCTTATGAAGATTATATTAAATTTGAAAATATGAACTTGTTGGTTATCAGTATTGGTATAAGCCATGAGAAGCAGAGAATTATCGGTTATTGGTATCGGTGGAAAGTTTTCTTTTTCTATATCACGAATAATAGGTTTCATGTCTCCTATGTTGCTGATCTGAGCTTCTATTTACATCATTTTTAGATCTGATAAGATCAGATTAGCTTTATTTCCCGATATGCAAAACCACCGAAAGAGTTTATTATTGTTTAAAGGTTTGTGTATTTGATTCCATCTCTGTTCAGTTTTTTTAAGCCATGCTAAGCCGATGCTTCTCCTCTGCAGGCTGCTGATGCTCATGAGGCTCCGCTGTGATCTGCCAGCAAAGAGGTTAGTTTTACTTCATCTGAGTCTGCTGGTCTGAGAGCAGCACGCCATGCAGCCCATGCAGGTGCAGGGTAATCATTCACCACAGGAGCTTCCGCTGAGTCATTCTTCACGTGGTGAAACATTTTAACTCAAAGGGCAGCGGTTAAGAAGCTGCTTCACTCACGTGCATGATGGGAAATGAAGGTTCCTGCCATCTGACCTGGTTAAGACTAACAAGGTTAAGGTTAACACTTCAACAAGTGTCAGAAGGATGTACTTTTATATACGCCACCAAAGAATGAAAAACACACACACACATATATATTATATGTAAATAGATATGTGAGGGTATATGTATGTACATATAAACTCACATATCTATTTATATATATATATATGTAAATATATATGTGAGTGTATATGTATGTACATATACACTCACTATACACTATATATATATATATGTATATATTGGGGTGGAAAAAATATTATTGCACTGACATTTCACGTTATTTTCATGTACCAATATCAAATCGTTATTTTAAAATGCGGTATCATTCTATTTTACTTACAAAATCTTGTGAGATTTTATCAAGTATAGCGATGTTTTCATGTGCCGATATTATATAACTATTTTAAGAAACATTATCGATCTGTTTTATTTACAAAAATCTCACTCTAAAACGAGATTTTATCGTTTGTAATTAAATATTGCAAAATTATGTGAAATCACATGAGATTTCAGAAACCATTAGTAAATATAGATACGATGTTTTTAAATATCAGTGTGTATATGTATTGTATATATATATATATATATATATATATATATATATATATATATATATATATATATATATATATATATATATACACATGTATATACCTGTGACAGACTAGCGACCTGTCCAGGGTGTTTACCCCGTCTCTGGCCTGATAATCGCTGGGATGGGCTCCAGCAACCCCCGCGACCACTGAACTGGATAAGCGATACAGAAAATGACTGACTATATATATTTATTAGTATTTAAAAACGCAGTATCAATCTCTTCTACTAACAAAATCTGGTGAGATTTTCTAAATTTTGGATACATTGTTTTGTTAGAAAATATCCCCAAATTTTGTGAAATATGACATATTTCATGACAGAACGTAAAAATCTCATTTTGTTAGTTAAATAGATCAAAACTGCATTTTCAAATATCAATATTATATGTGCATGAAAATATTGCGATAAGTCAGCTTTTTTTTTTTTTTTTTTTTTTTTTTTTTTAATTATACACACACACACACACACACATTAATTCCAGGTGTGTTGATGGCAGTTTGTCGCAGGTTAGTTGTGGTGCACCTGATAAATGGATGGTGTGTAAATATTAACCAGCTGAAGATAAAATAAACTTTATTATCCAGGACTGAAACTGCAGCTGCTCACACATACATATTAACTTCACCAGTAAGCATTAAAATACTGTAGATTAAAAATGCCAATAAAATTAATTTAAAACACACATTTCATGTCTCAGGTTGGCTTAGTCTGACATTTCTGGAGAAATGAAGTCATATTTGTTTGCTGTTGTTTACAGTAAACAGTAGATGTTTGTGAGCGTCACAGAGCACTCATGTTGATTACCAGGCCGCGGATTAGACATGATGATGATGATGATGATGATGATGTAATTGTTTGTGCTTGTCTGCAGCGCTGCCATCAACGTCTGCGCCACCATCCCCGTCCCTAAAGGCACCACGAGGTGAGACGCAGCTGCTGATGTTTGTTATGGAAATGAGTTTGGATGAAGAAGTTGTCGTTGTCACGGCGACGGTTTGCATATATGACTGAGTTGTTGTTGCAGGAGTTGCAGCCGACGTCACGCATCATTCGCTCATTTGTTTTGTAAAGTAGGAAGTAAACAAATGCAGCAGCTCCTATACCTGAACGCAGCAGCTTCACCTGAACGCAGCAGCTTCACCTGAACGCAGCACGTTCACCTGAACGCAGCACGTTCACCTGAACGCAGCACCTTCACCTGAACGCAGCAGCTTCACCTGAACGCAGCACGTTCACCTGAATGCAGCAGCTTCACCTGAACGAACGCTGCAGATTCATCTGAACGCAGCAGCTTCACCTGAACGCAGCACGTTCACCTGA
The DNA here is from genome assembly GCA_023101725.1 of Atherinomorus stipes. NCBI lineage: Eukaryota > Metazoa > Chordata > Actinopteri > Atheriniformes > Atherinidae > Atherinomorus > Atherinomorus stipes. The sequence continues at coordinate 13,275 of JALJCO010002835.1, read as the reverse complement.
ACGAACGCTGCAGATTCATCTGAACGCTGCAGATTCATCTGAACGCAGCAGCTTCACCTGAACGCAGCACGTTCACCTGAACGAACGCTGCAGATTCATCTGAACGCTGCAGATTCATCTGAACGCTGCAGATTCATCTGAACGCAGCAGCTTCACCTGAACGCAGCACGTTCACCTGAACGAACGCTGCAGATTCATCTGAACGCTGCAGATTCATCTGAACGCAGCAGCTTCACCTGAACGCAGCACGTTCACCTGAACGAACGCTGCAGATTCATCTGAACGCTGCAGATTCATCTGAACGCTGCAGATTCATCTGAACGCAGCAGCTTCACCTGAACGCAGCACGTTTACCTGAACGAACGCTGCAGCTTCACCTGAACGCAGCAGCTTCACCTGAACGCAGCAGCTTCACCTGAACGCAGCACGTTCACCTGAATGCAGCACGTTCACCTGAACGCAGCGTGTTCATCTGAACGCAGCAGCTTCACCTGAACGCAGCACGTTCACCTGAACGAACGCTGCAGATTCATCTGAACGCAGCAGCTTCACCTGAACGCAGCACGTTCACCTGAACGAACGCTGCAGATTCATCTGAACGCAGCAGCTTCACCTGAATGCAGCACGTTCATTCGAACGCAGCAGCTTCACCTGAACCTAGCACGTTCACCTGAACGCAGCATGTTCACCTGAACGCAGCGTGTTCATCTGAACGCAGCAGCTTCACCTGAACAAACGCTGCACGTTCACCTGAATGCAGCACGTTCATCTGAACGCAGCAGCTTCACCTGAATGCAGCAGCTTCATCTTCTTTGTTGATCCTGTTGTGCAGCAGTGTGGTAGAAAATAAACGATTACATCATCAACATCCGTCGCCAGGATTATGCATCAAATCATGTGTGAAAGCTTTTCTGCCTCTCTGAAGCAGACGTCTGCAGGAGCATGTGAACTCTGACCTCCCCTGAACACCTCTGCCAGGCGTAAACGTGTTGTGGCTTCAGTTTATCGCAGGAGCTCAGCAGTCCGGATCAGAGCGCTGAGCTGAAGCTGCAGAGCCGAGCCGTGGTCTGGCAGATCCCCCGCTTCACCGGAGGAACCCAGCTCTCAGCTCTGCTGAAGGTAAACACTCACCTGAAGCCCACCCCCACCGGTCACATCTACGTCAACACTGTCTGTTTTCAGTTTTATGCAGATGGTTAGATGTGCTTTTATTCCCTCTGTAGAGGGAAGAAGTGCTGAATCTGAATCTGTAGGAGGAAATATGGAAAAATACTGAAGCAAGTTGGACGTTTTTCACGTCTGCTTGAGTCAGTGAAGTAAAATTGAATATAATGACAGTAGAAATTAAATGCAATTAGTTAGATAAGATAAAGATTGAACTAATTAAATTAACAAACATAAGGTAGAGCAATAAAATAAAATACAGATAGTCACATAAGGTAAATATTGGATTAATTAAATAAATGAATATAAGGTAGAAATTAAATAAATTTTCAGAGTTAAAAACTTACAAATGAGGTAAAATGGGATAAAAAAAAATAGATTTTATAAAACAAAAAATAATACGGGGATTTAAGTTATATACAAGAAAATCAAACAAAATGAACAAAGAACAGAAAATAAATGGATTGATTAAAAACGATTATCAACTGACCCTTCGCCAGCCCCGCCCTAGAACTGCCGCTGACCAATCATACGTTAGCAACCGTAGCTAAGGAAAGGAGTTTCTGGCAAACTTCACTTCCATAGACGGGGTAAGATACTAACGCCACGTAGCACAGATACATACATATTTAGTAAAAGCTACTGTTTTAACATGGAGTAAGGTAGCCGTGTGACATGACAGTTAGCTTAAAATAAAACAATCTGTTAACTTACTCTGCAATGCAAGAACATTGCTGTTCCTTTTATACGTTTGTTCTGGACATGAATCATCAAAATGTGGAGTTTCTGAATCTTTCTGTATGAACGCTGAGCCTTCGCTTAGATTTTAACATCCTCTTCATCAACATTACTCCGTCGACACATGATGGTGAATTCCTCAGATGCTGCAGTCCTCTCTGTCTAACCCCCTCTGAGATTTCCCAACTATTACTCCAGAAATTTAACACAATTTCCTTCAGAATATGTTCACCGAAATCCCTGAGCAATCCATGTTGATGTACGCAGAAATTAGCTAAAAATGGAGAGTTTGCCAGACTTAGCAACTGTAACCATGGGGGGCGGGACTAAGCGAAGGGTCAAATAAGTGGTAATTGAATAAACATAAACAACTACAAATTAAACAAATAAAACAGTGACATAAATAAACTCAAATTTAATAAAATTGAATTAAATATAAATTTAAAAAAAGAGAAAAAACTACAAATAAAGAAACTAATTAAAAGACTAGAATTTAAATGAAATACTAAGTAAAATGAAGTGAAATAAATAAAAGTGCATCCTTCAGCTCAGGTTCATGAATTTAACAGAAACCACATTGTGGAACAAAGTCCTGAAAATTTCTTGGACATTTTTAGTTTGGCACTTTAATCATAAAAGGGGCGGAGCTTCTGATGAGTACTGTGACCAGCCACCAGGGGGCGGTCCCGATAATTAAAGCTCCGTCCCGGCATCAGCTGACGGCTCTCCTCTCGTCTCCAGCTGGAGGTCCCGGGTCTGAGCTCGGCCTCCATGTTGGAGGTCGGCCCCGTCGGCCTGAGCTTCGAGCTGCCGAAGGTCACCGCAACGGGCCTGCAGATCCGGTTCCTCCGCCTGACTCCGATCCAGCCCAGCCCGTCCCAGCGGTGGGTCCGGTACGTCACCCACTCCGACTCCTACACCATCCGGATCTGAGCGCCGCTCTGACGGCGGGAGAAGGACGAAAGATCGTTTTCCAGAGAGGTTTTTTCCTGCTGCGCGTGCCTGTAAATAAATGTCAGCCGTGTTTTATCCATGCGTGACCCTGCATGTGATGTTTTTGTGGTGTAAGAAGCTGAGCTGGAATATTTGTTGGCACGGACTCACCGAACGTCAGCAGCTTCCATCCAGAAATATCAGAAGTGTCCCCGGCCAAGAGGAAGCAAGTTTTCCTCACGGTTGTGCTGATTCAGTCCTCGTTCTGCTCGCTGACCCCGTCCACGTCTCCTTCTGGACTCCGGTCCGCTAATCAGTCACTCTTCAACCTTTCTGGAGGCTGTCAAGGTTCACATGGAGCTCCGGGCCTCCTCTCTTCCTCTGAGGGTCCCACAGGAAGGATGGTGGTGTTGATGATGAGGCCGGAGGAAGCGAAGATGGCTCTCCTGATCCGTTCGGAGAGCCGAGGAAGGTCTGCAGCGGCTCACCGGGACAGGAAACAGTGAAGGGAAAATCTCCTGGAAGTAAAAGGAGAGCAGGAGGTCGTGCCGTCCCTCTGTGGGTCCGACTGGGGGGGGGGTCAGCCCTGCACATCCTGCTGGAAACATTCACCAGACTCTTCACAGTTCCTAAATAAAAGCAGAATCCCATCAGACTCCGGTTACATCATGCTTTTTAATCCAGAATTAATAATTCTCCTCCATGTTTACGTGGAAATCATAGAAAGGCATGGAAAAAATTGAGAAACCAACTTTATCATCAAACATAATGATTATGCAATCGAGTATCAACTGTGTTGTGAATCATGTGACTAAAAGAGCCAGAAAAGAAACTCTAGACTGCCTAAAAGCTGTTTTTGGCAGTACAGTGCCATAGCTATTGATGCAAGAACTTAATAACAAAATCACTTATCATGAAAAGCATGGAAAATGGCTACATACCAGTTCTTATATTAAACTCTTATGAGCTATTTTTGTTGTTATCATTATATTTGTCCAGACAAATGTACTTTTAGTAGTACCAGGCATTAAAATGACCAAGAAATATGAGAAAACAAGGGTGGCCTCTTCATTTTTTCCATGGCTGTACTTCTGCTTCAGATCTGGGTGTTAGGAAGGTTCTGATTGGACGGGGTCGGCCGTGTCGTATTTACGTCTACCTGGAAGTAAACGAACGCCGCTTACTGCTCCTTTTCTTTTCAGCTACGACATGAAAACCACATGATAATAAAGATTTTCACTTTGATTGTAGTTTTGTAGCAGCAGCTCGACACTAACATACTTCGTCGCTCCAACGCTCGCTTCACCTGCGCTTCGATGTGCATCATAGCAACAGGACGAGGGAACGAGCATGCTCAGAACCACCGGAATTACGTTCAAGCTAAATAAACACGTATGTGATAGAGAAGTTATTTAATTCTGAATTAAAATGACAATAAACCAGACACTTTATTTGGGATTATACAACCGAATATTGGGCCCACATTAAGAATCTTTTTTTTTTTTTGCTATATTACGAGAAAAAAGTCAGAATTTTACAAGGAAAAATCATAAATTTACAAGAATCCAGTCTTGATATTTTAAATTTAGAAGAGGAAAATAGATAAAAAATGGGAGTTGTGGAGCATAGAAGTACTTCAGCATAGGCCTGAAAATTGCTTAATGACTCGAGAAATTTAAACTTGTATGACATACCTGTGTTGCGCTCTTGTGTGTTTCCATTGTCCATTTAGTAGTACAATTACCACTTTATTCTCATAAATTACTGCATTCTCTTAAATTATGACATTCTCATAAATTTGCGACTTTAGTCTCGTAGATTTAGGAATTAATTTTCTTGTATTGTGACATTTTTCTCATAAATGTACGACTTTATCATCATAAATTTAACTTTAGTCTCATAAATTCACGACTTAATTCTCATAAAATGTACAACTTTATTCTCGTAGATTTAAGAATTTCTTTTGAATTATAACGTTTTTCTCATATATTTACGGCTTTATTCTCATAAATTCGACCTCATTCTCATAAATTTACGACCTCATTCTCATAAATTTACAACTTTATTCTTGTAGATTTAAGAATTTATTTTCTTGAATCATGACATTCTCATAAATTTATGACTTAAGTCTCATAAATTTAACTTTACTCCCATAAATTTATAACTTTATCCTCGTAGATTTAAGAATTTATTTTCTTGAATTATGACTCCAATGTTGTGAATTTACGACTCTATTCTCATAAATTCGACTTAAGTCTCATAAATTTATAACGTTATTCTCGTAAAGTTACGACTTTTCCCCCATAATATTACTTTATTATTGAGGTCTGTAATATTTTTTTTCTTAATGTGGCTCTAATACACCTTTTAGAAAACATGACGAACAACCTGACATTTCTGGAGAAAAGTGAAATCCCAACATATTTTGCCACAGTGACATAATCTATGTATTTTTTAAATTAGCTCCACCAGGGAGGTGATGTGCTTCCGTCTGTTAGCAAAATAACTGAAAAAGTTCTGAACGGATTTGGATGAAATTTTCAGGGAATTTTGATCATGGAAGGAACTGATGAGATGTCTGTGTTGATCCAGATCACCGTCTGGATTCAGGGATTTTTTTTTTTAACCCTCCTGTCATCCTAGGGGTCAATTTGACCCCATTAATGTTTATCATTCAAAAAATAGTAGTTAACTTTTTGTTTTTTGCTTTACATTTCATAGATATTTTTTCAATATGCTGAACACATATTGCATGCAAAGGTCGTCCTCTGGGGTCAATTTGACCCCCAAGCTATTTTAGCTGTTAAAACTTGTCTGTCAGTGTGTGTGACCTAAGCGTGACCACACCTGCAGGTGCAGTTGATACATTTGAGTTGATACATTTTGCTCTGTTCCCAGGATAACCTCCCGTACCACGGGCATGAAGGTGTGTGTGTCTGTGTGACCTTCTGAGCTCACGCCTGTCCAAGTAGAACTCATTTTTCCCACCCTGTGAGGGTGTATCTCATTATTTTTTCACAAACAAAAAAAAAATCATTTCAAAAAGAAGAAAAAAAAAACTATAACTCTGCCACTGCCGGTCCCAAGCCCGGATAACAAAAGAGGACGGGGGAGTGAGATCTTACAAGAACTAGCCACAAATATATTACAAAAAAATACATAAAAATAAGTAAAAAGATATGTTTATGACAGGAAAGGGCGAGTCACCAACATTAATCAACATGGTTCATTCTGTGAGAGTCATGAATTCATGAATGTGCTCTAAACCTGAAAGGTTGTCTGATGGTGGCGCGACAGTAAAGGTCATATCCATCATCACTAAAACCAGACTTGTGGTCATTAATGTTGAGAAGTAAATTTTGAGAAGATTTGTATGAAAAATTCACGATAAATTAATATTAATTTAAAGGTTTGGCCTGATGGTGGTGCGAGAGGACAGGTCAGTTCACAGATTTTTCAAGGGGTTATTTATGTATTCAACAAATAAAGTGCCTGTCAAAAACTTGATCAACAATATTCAGTAAATAATTTTCTGGAGGTAAAGATCCCTGGGGTCAAATTGACCCGGTGGAGGTCTGCACGCTCCAAAAGCACTTGTACAGCGCGGACCAGGGCTGAACAGGACCCTCTGGTGGGCTCGTTTTGGCCCCTGGACGTCTGTTTGGCATGGACGGATGGGAGTAAACGTTTGGTTGTTCGTGTTTGGTGAGTAAAGATGTAGACGTACATGAATCCAGGTTTTCCTTTGCTTGCTTTTGCTCAGAAAGTGAACAAGCAGCCGCAGGACCTCCTGACGGTGGTACGAACCGTGTGACGGGAAATAACTGTCTGTTTCTGCAGTCCAACTCTGGGGGGTACGAACCTCTGCATGCCAGGAATACCTGACCGCACCTGTACTGGCATCCTCGGACTCTGCCGTCCAGTCTCATTCCAGTTTGGCTGAAAGGAAACCAAAATTTCCTGCCAGCAGCAGACAAACCATGTTAGGTGAAATAAAGCAGATCCTGCTTTAGATGAATGATGTAGAAGTTCTCCTGCATTTACTGACCTCACAGTCGTTTTTCTGTTTAACAATCGCAATAAAACTCAGTCCAGAAAAGTTTGGTCTTTGTGTAAAATGTATATGAAACCAGAATCCCATCCTCATGTTTTATTCCCAGTGAGACATTTCACTCTTTCGTGGAACTCTGATGGCAGCAGCATCCCCAGTTTTTAAGGATTTAGGATTGTCTGTGAAGACAGCAACATTGCAAATGTCTATATTTGATGTTTTCTGTCTGATTTCAATTAATTGTTCAAACCAAAGACTAAAAAAAAAAGTGGACGTAGTATCCGGTCACGTTTGAAGAGGGGAAAGTGAAGCCAGTTGGCCGTTTTCCCACCGTTTTCCTGTTGCGTGTGTCGTCACTGCTGGAAAATACTAAAATGGGCAAAAACAAGACTCCGAGCTAAGGGGGAAATGATTGACAGCCAAGCTAATGCTAGCCGATGGTTTGAAGATTGATGGTTTAAAGGTAAGACGCGCTCAGACTTGTTCTTAACCAGCTAAAAACCACCATTGTGCAACTCTGCTGCAGGCTGAGGCCTTCCTGGCAGCTAGCAGGGAGCTAACTGTTAGCCTCCACGGCAAAAACTGCCACCCGATCTGCCGTCAATCAGGAGGACACGCCCCTAATTATGTGTAATTTCAAGATTAAATAACATCTAAACAGATGAGTTATAAAAAAAATTCACCCTCCTCATAGTTGACATGAAGGTAAACTTAACTTATTAAACATAAAATGCTGTAAACATGTGAATTCCAGCTGTAAACATGTTTATTTCTGCTATAAACACGTTTATTCCTGCGATAAACATGTTTCTTTCTACTGTAAATGTTTATTTCTGCTGTAAACATGTCTGTTTCTGATTTAAACATGTTTATTCCTGCTGTGAACATGTTTATTTTTTCTGTAAACATGTTTATTTCTGCTGTAAACATGTTAATTTCTGCTGTAAAGATGTTTCTTTCTGCTGTGAACAGGTATATTTCTGCTGTAAACATGTTAATTTCTGCTGTAAACATGTTTCTTTCTGCTTTGAACAGATATATTTCTGCTGTAAACATGTTTATTCCTGCTGTGAACATGTTTATTTCGGCTGTAAACATGTTAATTTCTGCTGTAAACATGTTTATTTCTTCTGTAAATGTATATTCCTGCTGTGAACACGTTTATTCCTGCTGTGAACACGTTTATTCCTGCTGTGAACACGTTTATTCCCGCTGTGAACATGTTTATTTCTGCTGTAAACATGTTTATTTCTGCTGTGAAGTTGGTCTTTTAAACATGGGAGTCTGTTGGGATTTGCTCCGTTTTGGAGCCCCTAGTGGATGAAGGCAGAACTACAATTATTTGACTTAACTTCCGGGCTTCATTTTTTCCAGCAGAGTTTGCACTTTGGTTCAAACTTTTCACTCACAACATGAAAACTTAAACTAATGGACTGAAACGTGGACAAGACAACGGCTGAAGTCCAACCCCGACGTCCTCTCTTGCTCTGGATCGTGGACGGTCGTCACATCAAGAGCCATCAAAAACAAATTGGTGGTGATGGTGATGGTGAAGCCTTCAGCGTGCAGCCCTGCAGCTTCCTGACTGCACCACCGTCTGAAGACCTCGTACCTGCAGTCAGGCCGTACACGGACAGCTCGTATGTCAGGACGATGAACACGTGTAAGGCAGAGGAACGTATCGGAGCAGAATCTCTGAACTGGTCTTTTCTGCTTCCGTCTCACTTCTTTTGGGGTTTTGCTCGTTCTTGTCAGACATGAAACGATCTTTTCATCAGCAGAAATAAAGCTTCACGGGAAGTTAGAAGATGCAAAGTAGTTCCTGTTTTTCTCTTTCACTTTCAGATGTGGCGTTTGTCAGTTTTTGTCCCTGACGTAGCTCCGCACGCTGCAGCGCCTAACGCAGTGCCAAGGAGGAAAGACACCAGCAATGATCTTAGAGAAGAACCTTTGCTGCCCGTCAGTCTGGGAACAGTTATGAAGACATTTAAAACTATCTTAATAACTTTGTATTTTTAGTGATATAAGTGCTGCTGAGTATCCAGATTTCCTCCAGGATCAGTAAAGTTTCCATCCATCTCTCTGCAGAGAGGAAGACCCGTCTGGTCTCTCAACTCGTGATACACATAATCAGCCGTTTCCAGTTGCTGCTCCAAAACTGTGGAATGAGTTGAATTGATCCTGATATCAGCTTTAAAAGTGAACACTGATATCGGCCTGATATCAATCCAATTTCAGATTATATTTTTCAAGTTTTGTTTGTTAGATGGGAGCATGTAAAAAACAAAGAAAACCTTCTAAATACATCAGATTTAGCCAAAAGTCTGGTTTCGATCTGTTGTCTCCAGCCAGGTCTGAAAAGGTTCCTGAAATGAGGAAACACATAAATATCACATTGTAAATAAAACAGTTATCAATATAATTAATCGATATACAGTCGTCCTCTAAATTATTCATACCCTCCAATTAAAGAAGGAAAAAAAAATCATCTGTCAGTGAAATAAGATAAAAATTGACAAAAGTAATAAATAAAAATTCAATGAAAATCATGACATTGATTTTGAAATGTGGTTCACCAGAAATATTAAAAACAAACAAACAAAAAATAAGACAAGTAAACAAGCATGATGGGGCTCTGAAGCTAAAATTTTATGGAGCAACACTTTGAGACAATCACTGCAATCAGGTGTTTTCTGTAACGTCCAATCAGACGTCTGCACCTGCTGACAGGTATGCTAGCCCACCATTCATGGGAACGGTGCTCTAATGTGTGTTTTTTAATTATTATTTCCAACCACAATTCAAAAATGATATTTTCTTTCACTAAATTATATTTTTGTAAATTTTTATTTATTATTCGTTTCTTTAGTTTCATGTTATTTGAATTACTGTTGTGAATTTGGGTTTTCTTTTCTTCATGGGAAAGGTACTTAAACGTGTTATTATTATTATTATTATTTATTTCTATCCACATTTTAAAAACAATATTTTATTTCACTAAATTAAAATTTTGCAATTTTTTTTTGTTTATTGGTTTCTTGTTATTTGAATTGCTATTGTGAATTTGGCTTTTCTTTAATTGAAGGAATAATTTTGACTGTACATCTCAGACCCCCCAGGCCTGAAGTTCTGGTCAGACCAGTTAGGAACAGCCTGGACCAGTATGGCTTGCTGGGAAGGTTCGCAGGAGACCCAGTGTGATCCGGAGTCCCTCTTCATCTCAGATGAATCATCCTCTGTCTTTTTAACGCATCGTGTTGTCATGTTGGAGACACTGAGTTGCGCAATCTGCAGTTGCTGTGAAACACACACGCTCGTCTTTCTATGCCTCCGAGGACCCCTGTTGTCAGGTTTGGTTTCGGGTCTCCTCGTCTTTTATTACCGCAGATTCACCTGTAACCTCAACACTGAGCGTCAACCCTCCAACAGACCAGTAAATCAGCGGGAAGGGGGGGTGAAATGCCCCCCCACCGCGGTTAAAACGACAGCAGGTCCTCATAGAGATAGCAAGCCGCGCGCGCACTCCGGCAGAGAGGGAGCTCTTGCCTTTGCGGAAGCCAGAGCAGCCGAGGCGGCGCTAAATTAAATTAGCATACTAACTAGTTATCTGTGCGCCGATGTGGATGGACGGGTGAGCCGAGCTGCCTCAACACAAACCGCTTTTCTAAAGCCAAGACACCAGCGAGTCCGGCCTCATTTTGTCGGGATCTTCCTGCCGTCCGCCTGCCGAGGAGATGGGGGACAAGGCGGGCACCAGGTAGGACGGCTAGTGGCTAACGGCTAGTTAGCGCCGCTTCTAACGCACTTTGCTAACGTTAGCGGCGCTGCTGCTGCTGGGCCGGGCGGGGGAGGCTTCCCCACCCGTGCTGCAGAGATTTCCTCACTTTGCGAGGTTAACCGGAGACCAACAAACGCCGCTACCCCGGGTTCATGCTTTTGCTACCCCCCGGGACAATGACCCCGTCGCTGCGGGCGACGTTAGCAGAGCAGGGTGGGGTTAGCTAGGCAGCTGCGGGCGGCTCGGAGCTCCAGCCTCCGCTTTAAATCTCTCACATTTCACTCAAGCGAGACTTTTACATGAAAACTGAGCAGCAGGAATAAAGAAACACCGGCTTTCCGAGCCGAGCTGCCCCGTTTCCCCTCGGAGGAATCCCCCCCCGGTGCTGCTCATCCAAACACGGCGGCGACAGCAGCCTCGGTGGGCGGCAGCGACTCCCGCAAACCCGCAGCTAAACACGACTTTAACCGGCTCTGAAAACATCTAAAGTCTTATTTCTCCTAAAACATCAACGTAGGGTGTAAAACAAAACATTTCCGCTATTTGGGCTCGTGCCTGGTACGTGGGTTCTGCAGGATCCTGATAATTAGCTTTAAATGTGTGTTTGCAGGTTTTACCGACGCATTTGGTTAGATGTGAAGCTTTTGTCAGGAAAACCAGCAGGTGAACGCCGCTTGTTTTCGACCCTGCACACATCGAGGCTTCTCTGAGGCTTTGCTTGTCCCCTTTCTGAGTGTTTACGTGCCGTGTGTGCTCCTCCGCTCCTGCTTCTGCTGTGATCTACATCCAGTTTACTCTGATGGTCTGACGACTACAGATCAGGCTTTCAGGCCGAGTTGTCCGGAGTTTAAATGACTGAAATTTGCATTAAATTCATGTCAGGCTCTGGTCCTGCAGTTTGGCCTTTTACGGAAATCAACGTCAAACAAGTGCAACGACAGGAAAACTGCTGCAGATGAGGAAGAGGATGACCTAAATATTAAACTTTTCTCCGCAGCTGCAGGAATTTTAATGCGTCTGATGCGTTTAAAGACCGTTTTATTTGAGCTGTGATGAAGTGAACAGCTCATGTGAAGGTGCATCCTGTGCGAAATCTGTTCATCCTGGGAAAAGATGTGTTTGGAAGAAAATCCTGATCTCGATGGAGGCTGGTGATTGGCATGTTTAACCTGGAGGCATCACCAGATGGGACTGATGGGTGGCTCCTCCAGCAGGTTTCCAGGTCCAGCTCCTGGACTTTGCAGACTAATAAGCTGCCTCCTGGATTTGTTTACTGCGTGTTTAAAGGGGAAGTCTTTTTTTTTTTTCTAGCATGAAATCCGTTCATTTCCTCACCCAGACAGTTTTGGTGCAACTTGAATTTCTTTGGGAGATATTTAGATCCTCTAGAGATCAGCGTATGTCCAATATAATGGAAGTGATGCGGGCAACCTTGCGCAGCCTCTAAATAATCATTATCTGCCACAAACTCCTTCATGTCACCAATGTTTTATCAAACATTAGTCAGACCCCTTGTGAGCTCCAAGCGGCTTAAAGTGGCTTTTTTGTGGCGATTCGTCTTTATTTTCAGTAGGGCTGAACAATTAATCGAAATTTGAGTGATTTAACTTTTTGGATCAATCCTCAAACTCCCATAATCGAGTTGACACAATTTATTTGCCATTTTTCATTACACAATTTCTGAAGGTTATTTTGAAATTAAGATTAATTTTAGTGGCTTCTCAACCATGCGATTTGTTGGGTAACAAACATGTAACATTTGCAATGTTGCAGCATTGCACTAAAGTTTATTTTTGGATTTTCTTTTTCTTTAATGGCTATAATTATTCTTCAAATACAGAGAAATCGCAGAACAGCTGACACAATTGATTTAGGATAGATTTATAGGTTTATCTATGCCTTATTTAATGTTCAGAGTATATTTATTTTATATATTTAGTGTTCATACATTGCAAAACAGCTGTAAGGTACATATTTGTAGCTTATCTCAATTTTCAATTTGAACGTTTTGTGTAAATTATCAATAACAAGTGTTTTTGACAGAGAGAAATGCTAAATAAATGCATCATGTAGGGGTGTATCAAGATAATTTCCAGTTTTTAACACGGTAATGATAAATGACAATTAAAAAAAACATCAGCCTAATCATCTGCATCATGAATCTATCACTACATTCTGTCTTGAGAACCTTAAAAGAATACTAGAAGCCACTAAACATCAATTAAGTTCAAGTACTACAACTGTACCTCAAAACTGTAGTGACGCCAATCAAACAAGTCTGAAATATGAGAACAAATTGGACATTTATTCAGATGGTGCAAACAGCAAAGCTAACAAAATATAAATAACTGTAAAAAAAAAAAAAAACTTTATTAATTGCATTTATTGTTTTCATTGTGAGATGAGAAATTATTACCATGGGGGATTTCTTTCACGATGCATCACAGACCATATCGCCCATCCCTAGCATCATGTAACTAAAGAGGAAAAAAAAAAATTTCAGTATTGACCAAAATAATTGTGGTAATGATTTTTTTTTTTCCATAATCAAACAGCCTTGATTTACAGACATTTTTACCGCGGCGGCTTTGATGACGTCACTGTTATGCGA